>CAJQZM010040869.1:0-41199 GCA_907164665.1 Colias nastes | reverse complement strand
TATTAAAATGAATTAATAATTTTAAATAGACTTCACTGTTGCACTTTTGGTATTAAAATTTAGGGCGCGAGTAGATTGAGGGAACCGTCGGATATTGTATTCATTGAAAAAATAAATGAAAACGTAAATAAGGCATTATTGCAATTTGCTTCAAAGCCGCTGACATTTGACAAAATGATTAAAATAATCTTGCGAGCGATTTTATAATTACACAAAAATACTTAAGATTCAAATCAATTAGGCTCACTCGAAGATAAATCGGTTACCGTTACATTAGTCCATTTCCACAGGCTATTTAATTAATGATTGCATCATTACCATGTGTAATAACGTAACGCATGTACACGTATTATTCTTATCTTACATTATGCAATTATAACTGATGAATTGAAAGCAGACCTAATTACAGCTGCGCCTTTGTTATGACAAATATGTAATTATTGTGTCGTTGTACATTTCGAAAACACGATCAATACGCTTGTAGAATACAGACTGTTGTAAGAAACTCATGTGTTGAGCTTTTTTTTTTATAAATCGGGCTAAGGCATTGTATCATAGTGTTGTCATGTGGAAATTCTTAAACAGTTTTTTTGACAATAATAAAACACAAGTCATTACTAGCCGCCTAGGTATTAAATTCATAGTCATCCTACTAGAATATTGAAATTTCTTCTGAGAACCTCGCTTGGTCTACAGTGTGAATACATTGATATTGGATCACAAAAAATATATTACAGATTGATACGAAATTGCTGTTTACGTGTGTGGTTCACCACAGAACCGATTTCTTCCCTGACTCATACAAAATAATGTGATTCATACGTGCCTCTATCTGTCATTTGTAATTATACTCGGAAGGTAATGTCATTTGCCTAATTCTTGGTAGTGCTTTGAACTGTAGCATCTTTAATGACGTGTAATCAATTTCGTTGTTAGGTCTGTGGTAGGTAATATTGCACTACCGTTCTGCCGCCATTTGTGATATTACGCACGACTTGAAAAAAGAAATAAACAAATTGCGTTAATAATTTTAACCCGCTTTATCTACTTTTCATCATGTTATTAATTATTATTACAACTAATATAATAATAAATATTATATAACTTCGAATTAAAATTTAAATAAACGATTGAAGATAACATTTCGGTCTTAAAGAAAGGGTAACAAAGCCAAATATAAGTAAGTAATATAACTAATAAGTCGCGCAACAGAATGACAAAGTTAAACCATACATGGGCTGAAATGTGGTCAAAGATACGTTTCCGAAGTCGTGGTTTTGTTCACTTTGACGTCCACAACTTTTGCAATAGCCACATTCTAATCTGATTTCAATGTTTGGGTGCTTTTTGTTGGCATAAAAACTTTTGTTTTCTCCGCTTAAGCTCGGTAAACTATGAGTTGTTATGAATATTTTCGCTTCCATAATTGTGTTTGTAAAACGTAATAAGAAAGGTGAATGGGAATAAAAAACACCCACCCTAGGTTTCGATAATAACGGTTGAAAAAAATGTTGTTTGGAATCGTGTAAAATATAGAAAAATAAGCTCTGAATTTTTTGATATCAATGGAATAGTAGAAAATATATAATTGTATAAGAAATATATTTCATCAACTTTTTTTTATAAATATAGAGCTATGGCGTGATCACGTCATCTAAATAATTATTGCAATGATCGTTCGTGACATAAATACAGGTATGATCATTAAAGTAAGCTTCGCATACGATGATAAGGCATTGAATGTAACTAGTGGGCGATGTTGAGGAAAAGTTGTAGCACAATAAATTAATTTAACCTATCGTACGCTCGTTAATGTATTCGATAAGCTATAATGAACATATAATATACAGAGTATTATTGCCCAAGAAGGCTATTTAAAAGATATTAATCATTGACAATGTTCATTTCTAACGTCTTGTTATGCCTTTCATTTCTTATAATCTATTTATATTTTATACTCATAATATTGTTGCTTTAATTGATACTAAATAAATACGCATTTGAAATGAGACTTATTTAGTCATTAATAATAAAAACGGTCATGTAAATAAATTCAAATAAACTGTTTTCGAGAAGTTTAGCCGCATTGAAAGATTGTTGTTCTTATAAAGAAATGAGGATTACCTACTCCTTTTATGAAAGTAATGAAAAGGTTTTTTCCTTTTGAAAGTAAACAACTTTAGTTGTTCAATGAAATCTTATACTATGTAGAAAAGGACCTAAGTTTTATTATAGTTTCAACTCGATGAATAAGATAAAAGCTAACTCATAATATGCTTATTCATGATGTAATATAGTATCCTAAATGGTAAACACTATTAACATACGTATTGACTATTGTGAAGTGTTTGAATGTCTATTTGAAAAAAAGGTTGAAAGCTTAAGTCTGAAAAATCTCCGTTCTCTATTCGTAAGGATATTAAAGAGGACGTACAAGTAGTGAGTCAGCTAAATGCGGACTGCAATGGAGAGATTTTGTCAAAATTTCAATCGTTCCGTTCATTCGAAGATCAAGTGAACAAAATCAAAAAGATTCGCTCACAATGCTCGCTCCGCTCGACGATTTCATGTGTCAATGGCGGCGTTTTTTCGGTGGCATTTTAGAGATTTAATTGCTTTTCGGAGGCAATTCGACGAATTCCCATGGCCGACGTGAATCGCCCAGCACACGCTGCATGACATGTAGTTTTTAGACGTTCTTTTTTATCGCTGGGAGATCGCGTTCGTGTCGGTCAGCGGTTCAGTTCACTCGTGAGGTTATTTCGTTCCATTCATTCGAATTTAACGGGTTGAATCGATTTCGGAATATGATGATACACGGCTACCGGTATCGCAACGCCATCGCCAGTGAAAGGGAACCGTTGGGAGGAATGGATTATGGATATTAATTATATCGCTCGCTCACAGC
This sequence comes from Colias nastes, assembly GCA_907164665.1. Classification (NCBI taxonomy): domain Eukaryota; kingdom Metazoa; phylum Arthropoda; class Insecta; order Lepidoptera; family Pieridae; genus Colias; species Colias nastes. The sequence continues at coordinate 38,291 of CAJQZM010040869.1, read as the reverse complement.
GGGGACGGCATCAATCTCGAACTGTGTCGGCACCTCTTTATCGCTTACAAAAAATCGTTTTTTCACATGCTCACGGCAGACAATGGGCGCATCTCACTTGTTATTAAATTCGTATAAAATTAAATCTAATGTGTGATTTGAGTTCCGGTTGCGTGATGGGAATATGGGCATGAGATCTAAACAAATAAGTATGTAATTTACAATTGTACATTTGCATAAGGAGGTCGGTTTACTTTCGTTTGGAAACACTAAATTAAGTGCTGTTGAATTACAATACTCGGTATAAATAGCGTTATATTTGTGTTGAAATTTGGTATAACAAGTATTCCTAACAAAAGTACCTCTATTCAAGTCTCCATTATTTTTTCTTCCTTTCTATTGACTTTTTATTGAAGCCAATGTGATCTTCACCTTCTCTAGGCAAAGGTTTCTTATCATAAGGGCCAAGCGTCACCTATTTATCATTCAATTTAAGTTCTTATGCAGATTGCAACAACATCTATATTAGTTGCACTGTTTTGCTTACTTTGTATGGTGTTTTGGGTTCTACCGATGAAATAATAGTCAAGTCATACAGAATTCAACGCGTGCTACGTTCAAAGATTATATAATCTTTTAAATAACATGTGAAGAAACTTCAATATTATTGACACTGCGTCATCGTATAAACCATCATACTTATAATTTACAATAGCATTAACTCAAAAGCCAAGACACATCATCCAATTAGGTCCGTACATTTGTCAGTTTTACCTGCATATGGATGGATGGGCAATAATTTAAATATAATTCATGGCTCATTTTCACGTACTGTGGGTACAATGGCTAAGCGTTGTATAATGCTGGACAATAGCTGTGATTTGCGTAATTGACAGAGATATGAACATCTTCACGATTTGGCTAATGGCTATAAAGTTTGGTGACAAATTGCCGTGTGGTTTCGTGTGAATTGTATTTATTTTTCCCCGTTAGGTTTGACGATTAGCTTCTTGTATAGCTGGTATTGTTTACTTGGCTATAATAGGTCTTGCATTTCTCTTTGGATCGCCTTGTTCTTATTTCGTCTTTATTCTCAATGCTTGTGCACTTTCAAGTGCCTAATTAGTGTTATAACAGCTTTTAGAAGAGTGAGTATAAGGAATGGTTATACATTTTCTTCGTGACTTTGATGCGTTCCATTTTCTGTGTAGCAACATAAAATAAAAGTTATTTATTACGTACGTATACGGTACGTATTATACCTATATCAAGTAGGTAATTTCCTAAAATACATATCCTTGAGTATTCGAGTACCTGAAACTCACAAAGATAACCATAAAAGCGAAACGTTTAGAAATATTCAAGTCATTCTAAATATAGCTTACCTTTCACGAAAACAAGTAAAGCGACCGATAGAAATGTTCACATAAATTATTGTAACACTACCGTAAAACGAAACGCCCACAAACTTATGTGGAACCAATTTGAGCGATGTTGATATTAATATTTTTGTTTTTAATTTGTTTTTATTTTTATTTATCGGATCAGGCGTCGCACTGTAATTTCAAAATTCATGATAGATCATGATGAAATTTGGAGATAAATGAAGTTGTAACTTAAAGTGTCAAAATATTGCAATTTCATATCTCAATTTCAAGTATTAAAAAATATACGCAAAAAAATAACACCTACTCCAAATTCACAATTGAAAAATTTGAACGGTACCTAGTATGTACTTTAATAGTTTCGTAACTATCCTGAGTATTAGATATAATCTATTTTTATATTTATGGAGGAAATCACTACATAGTATAAAACAAAGTCGCTTTCTCTGTCCCTATGTCTCTTTGTATGCTTAAATCTTTAAATCTACGCATCAGATTTTTATGCGGTTTTTTTTAATAGATAGAGTGATTCAAGAGGAAGGTATTAGTACATCATTTATTAGGTTTTAGATAAAGCGGGCGAAGCCGCGAGCGGTAAGCTAGTACGGAATAAAATATGTGGATAATTCAATTAACGTATGCTTTACTAAGTACTTAAAAGAACTATAATAAGTTTAAGTGTATTTAATTAACTTTAACATATTAAACTTGCGTATACTTAAGATACCGTTTAGTTTTTATGGTCCACGTTAACATACTTCAAAGTTAATCATGTATATTTGAATCTAGACTTTACAATTCTATATTTATTATATTATGTCTAGATATCTACATAAATAATAATTTTTACCTACATATATTACATAATACCTACATATACTTATTATATGAATTTTTTTTGTCAATATTTACAATATATGCGATGTTATTTTATTATTTTGTGTGTGTGTGTGTGGGGGAGGGGGATAAAAAATTGATAAATTTTGTATATTTTAAGTCACTATATTAGGTTAAACAGCAAAAGACCAACAACATTTATTTATATAAACTCATAAGAAAACATCGTGACAATTTACTAAATAAAATGATGTTTCATTTTTACTGTATTGTATGTTTAATCTATAAATGTTGCCATATTTTTTATACTTACATATAAATAAAATAATCGTATTTCATTGGTTGTCAAGGAATCGAACCCAGGACCTAAGTACTTATAATTGCGATGGTAAACAAGTATAATTAAAATTGTATACGTAATTAACACACGCGCAGGCGCCTACAAAAACTATAATAGTTATGTCACAATGGACTTACATGGATAATTAAATTGTAGTGACACCACTCGTTCTGATTATGATGGACTGCGATTTGTCATATAATTTATTTTTTATGTAAGGTTCAAGGATTTGTAATTTTTATAAGGTTATAATTTTGAATAAATGAATGTTAGTAATTAATATTTTTAGTCATGATAACGTATCTGAATCCAACCGCACCACTTCATTACATACATGGAAATATAATTGTTTTTTTTCTAATTTGTACAAATCTACTTCCGATACACACAAGTACCTAATAAAATTAAAAATTACCCAAAATATTCGCTAGCTGTGAAACAATCTAAAAAAAAAATTAAAGCTTGTGATCTCTTAGTACTTTAAACGTGTGGTTACCCTATCCATACATGTGTACAGCGTTTACATATGTATGCTAGAACATGCAAACGTAATAAAATAGCGTGGTTTTATTCCCTTCCTACGCATGTAACGAGACGGGCGAGAATTATTATAATTGACGCGTTTATGTTCAAGTTTTAGATTTTAATGATTTACGTAGGAATACTGTGCGGTTAATAGAAATTACTTTTGTAATAGATGATCATGTGTTACAGTAGATTCCAGATTCGATCATAGGCGGAAGATTATATGACTAGTTCGGAAAGAAGACTTATCATTCAATCGAGAATATTAATTAGAGGAATCAAGGAAATAAAGGAGAGATGTATCATAATATAATTAGAATTATATGATACATTATTATCTACAGTTCATAATTTATAAAATATGGTTATGATTAATGAATCTTTATTTATGTATTCTTGGCTTAATTGAATAAACATACGATGATTCAAAATGGGTCAATTATTTAATTATTGTATTTTAATATTGTATAAATTATCCAGAATGTTCGAGATTACTTATACCATTTTCCCTTACACGTTTAGTTTATAACTATCATCAATTCTAACACCTGTTTAGCGATAAATCCATTACGGCGTAATTTACATACAGACAGACAGATTTAATGTGCTGGACATTGTCCGTGTATGGGCATAATTTGTGCGCGACATTATTGGGGCAAGGGGCAGTTTGTAGAGGCAAGTGGGTCAGGAACAGTGGCGATTGAATGTAAATGTGCTGTGGTTAGTGTCATTTTGATGTAGGGTGACCTTGGGTTCAGGTTTTATGGGATTATTTTTTTTTTATTATTTAGAAGTTTTGTTTTATTTATTTATTAATTTTAGAATTTCCGACAAAGGATACATATATTTAATTTGTTACATCTTATTTAAGTACATGATCTTCTGCACCTTTAAATATAGGAAATTACAGCGTTCAAAATGTTAATAATAATTATCTACAAATGGTCAATTACTTAATTAAAAATATTAGTTAAAAAAAATAAAGAAATTTAATAATTGATGATGTTTTTTTTTTCGATTAGTTAAAAACGTTGGTCCGCACAGATTTTTTTTTGTTGAGTGGAAACCGTTGTCCGCTCTGATGATTCAATAAATGAATAAGTCTTCAACGCCTTCAGCTTACTGTTTAATAAATGAAGATGTACTTAAAAAATCTTTTATACTTTGGCAATATTGTCTTCGAATGAACCTTACTAGCCTAACCTCAACCCAATAAAAGTACTACAATATGTCAATATTCATAAACCTATACAAAAGCATGTGTTCGAGTCACCCTTGCGTGCGCGCAGCTCTTCGTGCCAATGTTATTTTTTACCCCGCAAGGCTGTGTGCCCGTTCTGAAGACCTTGCGTGCCCCATTGAATCTATGCTAACAATTATAGGTTTCTAGCTAAACATCAATATGGTATTATGAAGATTTTTTAATCTGTGGCAATGATTAGCAATAATCGAGATGGTTACAAAAACGTGTGTTTAACAAAGTTTTCTGTTGGATATTGTGTTCTGTTAGATCTGCTAATTTTTTTCTAAATTACACTATATTATAGGATTCTTAAATCCTATGTAACCTAAGCATGAATGGTGTTCAATTCCCATTAAATCTATGATACCAATTATAGGTGCCTATTTAATTATCACTATGGTATTATGGAGGCTTTTTTTGTTTCAAAACATACACTTGTTGTCCAAAACACATGCTTTTTGTTTTGGACAATTGGTGCGATAATTCAGATTTGTTAAAATTGGATGAAACAATAAAATATTCAGGTCTATCTTCATTATCATTATAACAATATGCTAATTAAAAAAATAGAGTGTGAGAATTTGAGTAAGTCCACGGTCGATTCTAATTAAATCTAATACGAGGACTTATAGATTCTAGCTAAAAGTCTTTTACGTATTATTTTTTTAATCTATTGTGATTTTGTCTCAACAATTAGTGTAATCACATTGGATACATTGACAAGAGGATGTAAAATTAGGTTGACAATCAATCCTATTGAATCTACGCTAACATAGAATTCTAGCTAAACATAAAATATGGTTTATGAAGATTTTTAATTTGTGGCACGTATAGTTGATCCATATGATTCGAAAAGAAACTAATAAGTTCTTATTAGAGGATAAACAACTGCGCTTATTAAGTTTTGCAAAAATTATATTTAGAAATTCTAGATGGTTGATTCTCATTAAACATACGCTTAGGTATTTTCCAGTGAAATAGCGGATTATAAGACGAGATACACATATCGTGAAAAGTGCGTCTTCATTTAATTTGAATGACATGACAATGAAAGAATCAGTTACTTTGCCATACGGCTTCATTTAAATCTTTTCTGTTTGAGCCCATCAAACCATTTATATTTTAATAGTTGTAGCTTTTTCAATAATGAAATTATCTTAGTTGTTTATTTTGGGTAAATAATGAGAAGCTCAGATTATTTATATTTGGTGTTTTTACTTTTGGTCCTTCAAAGAATAAAACGCTCGTTTAGTTTTATAATATTTCATAGTCTACACTTTCTTTTTTTATATCCTTCTCAATCATACAATAAAAATTGAATCAAAGGATTGAGCTAACTACTCATCATCTGTCATCATTTATTGAAAACAACATGGAAAAATCTGTATTGTGCCAATTTATAGTGTTAAACCACACACGAAGAGCAAACTGCAATTATGAGCCCTGCTGGTTTAAAAATAAAACAATAGAACATTTACGATTTAATGCCAGTAATGTTTGCCATTTATACCATCGTAAATAATAATGAAAAAACGAGCGGGAAAATCAAATTTCGTATTACAAGTGGGCACAATCAGGAAGCCGGCGGACGCTGTGATTGCAGTAGTCAACTCAACCCCTCATTAAATTTACGCCACCATTAAACATAATCAACCTCTCATCACACACGATGGAGAAAACAATAAAACGTTATTAAAATTACGTCCATCAACGGCATAAATGCGCATGTATAGCCTTTGTTTTTAGAACTGGCAACTGTATAACGATAAGTTGTAAAAATAGAACAGCGGTGGAGCTTATTTTGACATAGCATTGCATGCAGTGTTATTTTTATTTCAAGTTTAAGGTTTTTATATAAATAAAATTTGGGCGAACGTTATGATTTAATTAATTCTGAAAAAAAAAAACTTCACATAGCATGATAGCATAGATATTTAATAATTTATGAAATATTTTTAGAATAAGGCTATTGTATTTTCTTTAGTTGGAATATTTTCTTGGATTGAATTCTTAAACATCATCAGTCTGAAGTTTAGCGTTGGAAAACTAATAGAATCCTAGTAATAGATCGCAATGTCGAATATACAAAACGCATTTATACGCATTTCGTGCGAATGAAAAATAAGAAAAACCTACAACCTTCCGTGATAGCATCAATTTAAAAAAAAGCTAACACACCCGCCAAATGTAAACAGCCAGAAAGTTGGCAGTTTAAGTTTTCGAATTTAGAATGAAATTGACAAGTGCGGAAACGTTCGGAAATTCCCCTCGTGTTTGGTTTCCCTACGCGTAGTGTGCGTGCAACCCTTCATTACAAGCTACGACTATTATGACGCAATCAAGCACTCAACACATACGAGAAATTGGGGAAATAATAAAATGGAATTACGTTCAAACTTTTGTATGAATGTGAGGTATATTTAAAATGTCTTTTGAATTGTGACAGATATAAATTGAATATATGGATAATGAAAGCCGAATCTATACATTTAAAATATATTTTTCGAATTACATGGATACCATTTTAAAATCTAATATTTTGTTAATCAACCTACAAATAGATATTATTCATAATAAAATCAATGTACACGTTCTATTATACCAATATAAATTAGACTTCGAATATTAAATTCAATAAACTCCTAACAAACAGTTAACACATTGAAAACGCAATGCACTCCAAGAACTTGGCGGCTAACGAGGTATGAAATTTACACCGACATACGTTCAGAAACGCATGCACCGTGTAAAAATTTTATATCGATATTTAACCTGACGTTAGCGCCTGATTTACAAGCATCACCTCGTAGTTTCACATAAATTACTCTTTCGTTAATTTTATGTTTGTAGCTTTTATGGTTTTTTGTATGTGCACATTTTATTTGACATTTGACGACTGACAATTGATGCTGGAATTCGGCTGAATAGAGAAAGACCTTCGCCTAATAATTCCTTTTTATGCAATGTTTAGTAGTACTGCGTACACCGCGATTTTTATATAAAAAATATTCAAAGCAATCCCGTAAAACAAAAAAAGCATGTCCATCAAAAATAACACTAATTAAAAAAAAATATATTTCACAATTATCTCTTTACAATAATATGTGTCAATTTAAATGCCACAGCTTATGAACGAATTATGTCACTCAACAAGATATATTTTTCCACGCAGATCAGTGGAATAGTGAATGTTTGCGACATGTGAAGGCTAGGTTAAACCTCCTTGCAGATAAGACATCGACACATGAATGGGTGATCTTAATTTATCTGTGAAAGGTTCCGGTTAACACTCGATATCGAACTAATCGAATCATTAAGCCTACATGTGATTTAATAAATCGATAAACTTATCGATATCAGAACCATTAAGTTCTCATAGCTAATCAATTTATATTAAGTCATCGTTATTGCCTACAAGATATAATTTATGAGGTGTGACTGCCAAAATAATAGCAACATTGAACAATAACATTAGAATGTTTCAAAATTAAACAGAACTATATTTTTCTGATTAGAATCTAGGTAATTTGCCTTCAAATCTAGAATATAACAGTTAAAGGTAACATATCAATTTGGCAAGATGCAATTTATAATATTATAGCATTGAACGTAAAGAAATGAAATTCGACAATGAGCCAACAAGGCCAGTTTTTATAATTATTTTGTTTATTATTTAAGCAATTGTTCATCCACAACGGCATTGTTGTCACGACCTCCGTTTTTTAAACTACCTACAAATACCTACGTCGATGACAAATTATTTCAACGATTGTCATAATATTTTTATTTTTACATTTTACTTCTAATTTCATTTCTCGAATTTTAAGATCAACATTTTCGTCAAGTCCCATCAGAAAGTTTAACGTAAGCCTTACAATATTAAGATATTGTTGGTACCTATCACTAGAAAGACTAAAATCAAACAAAGTTGTGTGTGTTAGATTGTTTGTTGCGTAAACAATTTTCCTTCAAGTCGAGTTGCTTGTTATTATACCATGGACCTCGGGTTTCACAAACAACCTATTAGATAGTCCGCTTCTTATCACTTAATTAATCACAAATATGCAGCCATTCCCTTTCCATCTTATAATTATTTTACAAGCAAAATATTACTCAGAACAAAATTACTGATATCCATAATCCAAATTAGTTAAATGCGTTCCATATAATTTGTTAATATTAAGATTTAAGACACCCATTAATATTAATCCTAAAATCAAAAAATCACCCTGGAATTATTATTATCTACTATTTTACGAACTATTTAAGTACTTACTGTGCGGTGGCGTTAGTGAAAGTGCTGAAACTGCGGGTGGTGGTACAGGCGGGAACATGTCCTGATGTGGTGGAAACATTCTGGGCGGTGGTGGTGCCTCTGTTTCTTGCTCTTCTGGTTCTTGCTTATGTGGAGACCTCCCTCGCGACAGACGTACTGCTTTCAAGCCACTCGGCGATCGTCGCATTGACAAGTTCTCTGGTGTATCGGATTCTCCTGAACGACGTCGTGGTCTCGCTTGTTTCCTGCGTGGCTGCGGGCTGTGCGGACTCGCTGGCGGCGATGCAGCCGTGGGCCCAGTGGGAGGACTTCCTACGGGAGACCTCTCAGCCTCCACCATCTCTGGCGTCTCTTGGTCGGCCAAACCTCGCACTTGCAACGACTCTCCCGCACGTATCACAGTTCCGAGCTGCTCCTGCGCCACAGAAACTTCGCCACGATACATAAAATCCACCACAGCTTGCACTTCCCATCCTTGAAAATCTTTGAGCACGATCACCGGGTGCTTGCACGGGTTTTCGCTGAATATCCGACGGAACAGCGGGCTACAGGCACCGAGTAGAACTTTATGCGCGCGTACGCGACGTTCGGCGCACACTAGAGTCACATCAACGAGAGTCTCCGCGTGAAGAAGCGCCTCGAAGGAGCGAAGCAGGTGCGCTTGGTGGTTGTTCCAGCGCAGGCTGTAGTGCTCCTCACCAGCCGTCGGTTTGTCGTCCATCTCGCGTGCCGATGTGGACGCGTGTGTGATGTCTCGGCTTATCGTGCCGGCGGGCGCAAGCGCGGTTTCGCGCCGCCCTCCGCCCGTTGCACAACCCTTTCGCTCAGATAGTGTTCCCGGCTGGCGGCGTTCGCATTACACAAACGTCAAAGCAAGCACTGCACAGCACTAGAGAGTTAACGCGAACGTGCGGCGCGGTCGGCTCGCGGGCGCGGAATGAACTAGCGGCCGGGACGAGCGCGTGGTACGAAGACGTCGGGCGAATGGTGCGGACTGCGGAGCGCTGGCGAGCCGGGCTTGGCGCTAGCAGGGGCCGCCTTCGGCCCCGCCCTGCGCACACACGAGCCCCCGGCCCCCGCCTGCCACCCGCGCGCGCCACACACCACACATATGTCACACAAATACCTACATACGTGACGCCTACTCCACATTATGTATTTTTCAGAATACCTACCGTTTCGCGGAAGCTTGGAGATAACGTATATAACGTACGGTACGTTAACATGAATAGATACATATAACCAGGGATATAGATAGATATTAAAGGCGATACTCAACTATGCTAAAGAGCGCGTTGTTAGATATTTGAAGAATACTATGAAACATCTGGATAAACGTTAGCCGTAGAACGATAATCTCTTAAGTCTATAAAATGAGTTCATTGAATGGCCAAGAGCAATAAAATATTCCGGGAAAGAATATTGGCCAGACTTGGACGGTGGCGCTAATCCCTTGAATGTGTGGTTAGTTGATGCGATATGAAGTAGAAAGTTTATTATCCAACGATATTATCTTTATTTACCTATGTTTATACTTATTTTTAAGTGTAAGTCTTCTTTCATACGAATATCTTTTGTTTTATGCATTAGTTTTTAAATATATTTATTAGGACGAAATTTTTTATGATTTATATACCTAGATAGTTATATTTTTTTTAGTCTAAAACTTTGATCAAGCAAAATCATGGTACCTAGGTAGGTACTGTAAAGGGTGAAAGTGAAAGTGAAAATATGACTTATTACAATAATTAGTAAAGAGGACAACTTACAATATTTACCAAACTAAGAAATTATATGAAATAGGTACCTTTTCACTTTTCTAATAATAATTATTACAGTAGATAATTTGGGCAATTATAACAAAAACAAAATAGTTGCAACAAAACAGAGCAATTAGATTGACGTGATGATTGCATCACTGCACAGCGTATTGACGCTAAAACAATTGAATCTAGACGCCTAAATTTAATTCTAGAACACGGTCCGCTTAAATTCTAAAAAATGGATAAATAATTTCAGTTTAGCAATCCATAAGAAAGAAAAATAAAATTGAACTATTACTATATAAGGCTCAGACCTTCTTTCTATAGTTCTCTATGAGCCATCTAGAAAATTGTATAACTTAATCAAAATTTAGTCTGATCAGCTCTTTTACTAAATGCTTGACTATTGAGAATACGTTCGTCTCTTGAGGTTTAGAGGAATTAGTGTGTCTGTCTAATCAATTTTATCATTAGCCTGTGCTTAGTTAGATTTGGATTAGATTTCCAACACCAGGCTGAAACTTTTTCACTCCTCTTACCAGAGAATATATCCATAGGCCATTATGTGTACATATCTATCTCCCTACAATATTAAATCTAAGATAAGACATAACGTTCTTAGAGATAAAAATATATCTTCGGAAGTTGGTACAAATACAGTAATTCACTTATTAAGGTTTTAATGTTCCTATAATAAGTTAAGTGTTTTAGGGATTACTGGATTAAGAATGATTTACGTGTGGATATTAGTAGTAATTAGTATACTAAAAATACCCTTATTCTTTAAGCTTAGCAGTAGCTGTGAATATTCTTGCGTTGAAATAACTTTTGTTTCCTTATTATTTTTATCCAATGTTTTATTATTCTACTAGCTGTTAGCTTCTGCCCGTTGGTTGGACAGGTTGATCAACGTTATTGAAACACCTATTTCATAAATCATACGCCAAAATATGCTCTCTTGAAATAATTATTTGAATAGATTTAATAGATTAGACTTCTAGAAATGTATAGAAGAAAATTTTGAATTCCATCATTACTACTTCTTCTTGAACCTACAAATATTGACATGACAGTTTCTGCGATTTTGTTCGTTTGGCCTGTGGAGTGTGTGTGTGTGACCTATTCTATTTTTCCTGCGTAATTTGCTATTTTTTTAACATCGCTTTCTTTGACAAAAGTTAATCGAAAAATAAAATTAGAGCGTTCAACTGAACAAAAATCATGAACTTTATACATATCTACTTTCTATCAATAATGTATAAATTTAAAATTCAACTCACAGAACATTTTGCGAAACGTTTCTACCATCTCGAAGTCTTTCACTGTTAGGAACTTTTACATCTCTTCCCGTATCTATTCGAGATATAGTTAATTGAATTAAATCTGTATCAATTCTGACTGTCCGGTTGGTTGGTTGGTAGTGGCCCTGCCTTCCAAGCCAGACGTCGTGGGTTCGATTCCCACCCAGGGCAAATATGTGTGTGATGAACATAGATGTTTGCTTTGTGTCTGGGTGTTAATTATCTATATAAGTATTTATTTAAAAATTATATACCTATGTATGTTTATCAGCCATCTGGTTTCCATAACACAAGCGAAAGCTTAGTATGGGATCAGATCTTGCCGTGTGTGAAAATTGTCCAGAAATATTTATTACTAGGTTTCCGCCCGCGGCTTCGCCCGCGCAGTCAAAGAATAACCCGCATAGTTCCCGTTCCCGTGGGATTTCCGGGATTGCGTCATTTTCCCGGGATAAAAAGTAGCCTATGTCCTTTCTCGGGTATCAAAATATCTCCATATCAAATTTCATGAAAATTGGTTCAGTAGTTTAGGCGTGATTGAGTAACAGACAGACAGACAGAGTTACTTTCGCATTTATAATATTAAGTATGGATTATTATTTAATTAAGATAGGTACGAACCAATGCAAAAAACAATCAATTTAAATCACTTTAAGTACAAAGCATTCATTGCATCTGTCCATCACAACAAATGACCTATAATCATGTAATTACTCTCTATTATCCCAAAATATCACCAAATTACAAACATTAAGGTGATTGCTACGATCTGTTCCCAGCCAATGTCCCGCTAGATGGCGCTGAATTCTACATTTCTAGTTTATTTGAGTTTTTGCGTAATTGGAAAAGATTAAGGTCGTAGGAATAGTCATGGCGGTTACTGAATATTATATTTTATTGAAATATGTCATATCATTGCCTTAAAATCCACCCAATTCGGTAAAAAAATGCATTATAACATCTGTCATTGCATACAGGGTCGTTTACACACACAGACGTATACAAAAATGATAAAGATTTAAGTCTAGATGGCGTGAATGTAAAACAAGTAGGATTGTTATAAAAATAAAAGTTATATTTGTTGGCGTAAACTATTTTGTTGTAATTTTGGGAAATAAATAATGTCAAAATAGATTACAATAAAACGCAGTTTTATTTTATTACATTACACTATTGTTTTTTTTATCAAAACATGTATTTGAAGTAGCATATACCTATGATATAATATTATGCTAAGAATAATTATTCATACAACAACAAATCTAAAACACTATTTACTATGGAAAAAAACCAGGAAGGTGAAAAAGATATTTACGATTTCGACGCACTCGACTTTTAGTAAAATATAGTAGGTAAAAATTAAACAATGGTAATGTAAATTCTAAACAAACTACTACCAAAATACAATTAGAACAAAAATCATTTGACTTGTTTATTTCACCCAGAGGCCAGAGGCGGCTCGTGACAAAATTGTATAGGTGTTCACTTGAAATAAAACAACGAAAATACAATAGCGTTCGGGATGATTTATTACAAAAAAATGAGCACCACATTTTATAAATGTCTATAACACTAAAAATTACAAAGTACAGGCTATTTCAAAACGAATTCAATGACTAGGTATCAATAATTAGTAAATCACCGAATTTGCATTCGCGAGCGTAGGTATCCATAGTGTTTGTCACTGACGGTCACTGACCTCTATAACTTATAGTTATAGAGGTCAGTGGTGTTTGTTGTGTAAACATGTATGTATTTGAGTAGTTAGTAGCATATTATATTCTGAATTTCTGATCCATGCCTATTCACTCAAAACTAATAACACTAATGATTTGTAACAGTAAATTATTTCAATAGGTAGGTATTTGAACATTTCCCAACAAGACGTAAGAATAATTATTCGTAGGTATACAAGATACAATAACAAATCTAATACACTATTTATTATTTTATTATTTACTAGCGGTCCGCCCCGGCTTCGCCCGTGGTACATGTTTACGTTTTCTCTCCATAAGAAGTAATAGCTAGAGAGCTAGCGCAAAGCTACCTGTATGTATTTGACCAGACCTGGATTTTTGTGTGTTGATTCCCCTATACCTACTATACATGAGATGAGGAGTCACTAAGCCCAGAGTGGTGGACGGGGCGCGCGCTTAGGTAAGACAGGTGGAAATTTTTGGCGAACTTTGAAACCATTTGACCACGTCTGCCATTTTGATATTTGAAAATAGATTATTATTACTATCGGAAAATAACAATGGCAGACCATTATCACGCGGATAACATTCTGGCAGACACTTATGAAAGTGCTGAAAAAAATACAATTTTGAAAGTATTTGACCAGATCTGCCATTCATATATTTTATTTATTAGGGTCTTAAAAACTTATTTTCGAAACGGCAGACATTTTCATTGCGTACAGACTTCAGCAGTCAACAAGACTTAGCTTCTACATGGTCAGATGTATATATGTATTACGTTCCCTGACCTTACATCAATGATTTACTTTATTAATGTTTTTATGGTCATTTACATTTAATTTTGAAAACTATGGAATAAAATTTATAAATTTGATGATACAAAACTAAATATACATTTGTAAAGAATCTCAAATATAAAGTTGTGTTGCAAATAACAAATCATCATTTAAATATTTAGTTTATTTCTTTATCAATTACAAAACAACATAAAAAAACACGCATGCATTTATTGAAATGTTCATTCATCATCACTATCGTATGGCGTTGTGTGACTCGTCTTCATAATCCATTGAATCGGATTCTGTAAAAGTAAAACGTAAATTATATAATAAAAGAAATGAGTAAAGTCAAAAATAATTATTAAAGAGTTAATCATTATAAACTTACCTAGTAAGGCAATGCCTTTGATGTCGCACGATGCCGCCGCGCCGCCAGTGTAGGTACTTCTGCTGCTACATGAAAATATGCTAGGGTTGCAACAAATGGGAAATAAAACAATTGTGATTATTACTATTATGATGTAATCATTTATTCATATGTACATTCAAAACAATTGCGATTATTAAATCTGATGTAATTATTTTTTCATAAATATATAATTATTATTAATTACATAATATATTGCACTGTGAAATATTTACGTATCACTTTATTTTTGATGTTCTTAATTGTCTTTTATAAAATTTAAGTGACGCATTCGCATTGGGATCAACAATCCGATAAGAAAAGAATGGAGACAACATATACATAGCTTTGATTTCAATTCTACAGATACAAAATATACAATCTATCTAAAATGATACAACGGATGTTTCCTGCGTTTTCTCGTCAAAATACCGAAACAACGTAATTATTGTATAGTAGTTGGGCGTGAAAGTAAAAAAACAAATGAAAAGTGTTTTCCATATGATTATTTATTAAATTTACGCGAAGAATAATTTCAACGATACAATTTAGTAACCGAGAATTCAGAGGATTAAAGAAAATACCTGCCTGATCATTTTATCAAACTCTAAAAGAATTATGGTTATTTCGCATCACTCGGTTTATTAGTTTGGTAATAATTATTAAAGGTAGTTACAACCCTAGCCATTGAGTCGAACGGTAGGCAACACAATATCGACTTTGTGCGGGTACATATGGTACATTTCTTCTTGCTGTGAAGCGTAATTATTATTATTAAGATTTTTTAGGCTATTTTGAATCAGCTGTTCTAATTTAATTCTAGAAATTTATTAAAACGTGATTTTTTTAAAAGTATATTATGAGTTTATAAATACCTCAACCAATAGTTATTGTGTCCTATCCTCATTTCTTTATATCTTGGTAGTTAACTAAAGTGTTAAATTTACATAACCTCAACAACAACATTTACACTGCCACTGCACTAAAACTAATATGGAATCCATCACACAGTCTATTGATCAGATGTTTGAAGTGTTTAACCACAGAATGGATGAGTTCCAAAAGGATCTCCAGACAATTTCAACAGCCCCAATGGGTAGCCCGTCTTCTAAATTAGCGTCTGACTTTACAGTCTTTCGCACATTTGTCTTGACATCACTACAGTGTCTACAGTCTGAGGTTATCCTCCTGAGTAACAAAACAAAAGTACCTACGACGGACGACCACGCTTCGAGTTGCCAAACACACAGCCAAACAACAATAATGAGTAATAAATTGTTTACAAAAAAAACAAGTTTTCCATTTTTCTGTATGAGTAGACAGAACTTCAAAACGCCACCTGCTACGGTTTATATTATGAACGATGGTTATAAAAATAAAAGTTATATTTGTTGGTGTAAACTATTTTATTGATCAATAATTTTGGAATTAACTGTCAACATTGATTACAATAAAACGCAGTTTTATTTTATTACACTATTGTTTTTTTATCAAAACATGTATTTGAAGTACCATATAATATTATGCTGATCCAAGCATTTTCACTCAAAACTAATATCACTAATGATTTGTAAAAGTAAATTATTTCAATATACATTTCATAACCAACAAGTAAGAATAATTATTATTATTCCTACCTACAACAACAAACCTAAAACACTATTTACTATGGGAAAATAACCAGGAAGGTGAAAAACATTATATTACCTATTATTTACGATTTCGACGCACTCGACTTTTAGTAAAATATAGTAGGTAAACATAATATTATGGTTTTGATTTTTGCTACTAGTATAAGAAAACTGCGTGTTCAAACTACTTGTTTGTCTGTCTGAAAATTCGGAAGTACTTTGGTAGTTTACCGATTTATAATAATATTGTATATATCGTTGTTTAAAAAATATTCAAACACAATAAAATATGATATACTGATTTATCACTGGTTTCAGTGATGAACTGATGAGTCAATGTTAGCCACTATACTTTCGTCATACGTGTGTATGATTGATGTGATTTGCAACGTGGTGATATTTCAGAAAAATCACGGGTCAAATTGTCCCACCGAAAATATAACTGCGTTATAAGAATAACTATACCTACGATAAATTATACATAATACAATATAGTCTCAAATGCATACTAGTGAAATATTTTATTTGAATCAATAAAATAAAAAAAAATTAAAAATAATAATAATACAAAAATAAATTCACAACACAAGAAAATCCGCGCGCAAATCATAGCGCGTGACAATGAAATCAAGAACTTTCGAGCCGACGCACGCGACGCGGACGACGAAGGAGCCATCAAAAGTACCTACAATCATAGGCGGCTCGTGACAAAATTGTATGGCCGTGTTCACTTGAAATAAAACAACGAAAATAGGTACCTACAATAGCGTTAGCAGTACAAAAAAAATGAGCACCACATTATAAATGTCTATTTATACACTAAAAATTATAGAGTATTTCAAAACGAATTCAATTATTATTTAGCAATAATTAGAAAATCCCCGAATTTGCATTCGTGATCGTATTCATAGTGTTTGTCTACACTAATATTATAAAGAGGAAAACTTTGTTTGTTTGTTTGATTGTAATGAATAGGCTCATAAACTACTGGACATTTTACCAATGTTTGCAAGTTTGTGATTACTTTGATAGTTTACCGATTTATAATAATTGTATACTTATATCATTGTTTAAAAATATTCAAACACAATATGATATAGGTACTGATTTATCACTGGTTTCAGTGATGAACTGATGAGTCAATGTTAGCCACAATACTAATCACTTTCGTCATACATGTGTATGAACTATGATTGATGTGATTTGCAATGTGGTGAAATTTCATAAAAATCACGGGCCAATTTTTTGTTTTGAATCCCACCGAAAATACATATATTACTAATTGCGTTATTAGAATAATTAATTACTATACCCACGATCAATTATTACCATTTACAATATAGTCTCAAATGCATACTAGAGAAATATTGCAATTTGAATCAATTAAAATGCATAGCATACAAAAATAAATTCACAACACAAGAAATTCCGCGCGCAAATCATAGCGCGTGTCAATGAAATCAAGAATGTAATTTTATATCAAGCCGACGCGACGCGACGACGACGCCGAACTAAAGTAGTACCTACAGTACCATTTACCTTCAGTGTACAATACAGTTTACAGACCTACGACCGACGGACGAACAATAATGAGTAATAAATTGTTTACAAAAAAAAACATAGTTTCTAAGGTCATTAGTTTTATTTTATTTTATTGTTATTTTCTTTGAACGATTGGAAATGAAATTACTCAATTTTTACACAGAACTTTGATTTATTAGAATTATGCTCATTATGTATAAGATAACGAACGCGAATGCACGACATCTAGCGTCAATGTCTAAACATCGCCTTTCGTTTAGACATTGACGCGCTAGATCTGTAATAAGTATATAGTCTATGCGCTAGATGTCGTGCTTTATGTCGTGTTTCGCTTGGCAAAAGTCACGCACACTACTGTAGAAGTGTCAAATTTTTCCGGTATTTTACTGTTGTTTTTCTAAGTAAATATTGTAAATTATTGATTAAAAAGGTCGAACGCGCACACATTTCATTATAGAGAAGTGATAAAATGATTAGTTTTAAAGAAATAGTGTCTGTGTTAAGTGTTTAGAGGTAATCAAAAATGTATGGAGGGACGGTCGGAACATCAACCTTAAGTGAGAAATTAATTCGAGCGAACAAGCCCATGCCATATCATATTATATAGTTAATATTAATTGGTGAATCGCGTGGACTTTATTTGTAGCCAAATGGGCATTTAGTTGCCATAAGTGGGCTATGCGTGTGGACCTGCTTAAAGTGTATTTTGAACGTATATTAGTGCTGGCAATACGTGGTTCTTGAATTTCTTTGTCGTTATGTTAATCGGTGACTCGAGTTGGTTTAAATTGTTGATGAATATGGGTATTTCTTCGTACCTATGTATTTGCTTATACTTATAGGTGCTGGTAATTAAGGAATATTATTTACTGATACCTACTGATTAGTGGTCATTTTGTCTAGAGTTATCTGCTATCGGGCTTATTATGTCCTATGTCTTCTTTGGAAGACGATCTGGATGCAGAATGTTAATAGATTGTGGTGAATTACTAACATCATCAATACCTTACTTGGATAAAATTTCCTATACTTAGGTATGTTATTCCAGGATTTAATCTTGATTGAAGGCTTTACAAATATATTAGAGATTTGATTAATTAGGGTCCTGAGATATTCCTGTTTCATTAAGTGAGATTGTTGCTTAAGAAGAGTAGATACCTACATGTAAGATTCGAAATTTCCCTTCGTTAGTAATAAAACCGAAAAGACGGAAAATATTTCCTTTGTGACTGGTAAGCTCTGAACGTGACCTAATTTATGAATAAGCATACTCGGTTGCTTTATAATAATAACGGAAAACATAATACAACGCGTTTTCAATGTATACCTACGTGGAAGGGTATAAAATAAGCCAGTGTAAAAATTAATAAAGATTTTATATGATATAAGTCAGGTTTATTGCAGTTTTATAAACTGAATGCACATCTCGATTTAGAAGTTCACACAATTGAATACTAATAATTTGAACGGTGAACCTTTACAATATGCCTTAACTTAACCAAATGTAATTCGTTTTCGATCACACATCCGCTAACCAAACACGAAGCTAACCAAAACAAAAACATGGTAGCCAATAAAAAATAAATCAAACCGAATTCGAAATTCAAAACTTTAAATTCCACGCGTGGCTAATACATCAGGCCGAATTACCCTTACGTGTGTACCATTAGCCATTAATGTGTGAGCCGCCGATACGATCTGACCTCCGCAGACCGCGTGGAACAACGCTTTCCGAGTTTTCGGTAATAACGCATTTCAACTTGATTTATACCTTCGAATATGTTTATTTGCGTGGTGTATTTTGTACTGGATTTAAGTCTGTAATTTATTTACGCACTTAATTGTGAACAATTCTTTTTGTCGCTTTCGCTAGGGCGATATTTTCCTTTAAGCTCCGACACGTGTTTTAGATTTTTATTGCTCAGCATTGTTTTCCTTTTTGCTTATCCCTCGACGGACTAGTTATAATTTTGTTTTTGTTATTCGTCTACACCTGTATTTTATATATTTTTATTTATAGCATTATTGATATCGAAAATCTAATTTAATTTAACCCTAGAACACTAACCTTATTTTTCGACGTTTAATACTAACCTTCGTCGTTTCGACTACGCTGTTTATTGGAGGGGATTTAGGGGTATAATTAAAATAATATATTTGTAGTTATGTTTTTATTTTAAGGACAATGTATTAATCTACATATAAAAATATTAAAATACGTATTTTAACATATTTTTAATTCAAACAGTCATCAAAATGAGATCATAGTTTACACGCTTTATGAACATTCTTAAAATTTTTGAAAAATTCGTACATATAATATATACCACTAAATTGCTCGAAATAAACTATTAATTACAAAAATAATATCTGAAAAATTAATTAAAAATATAATTTTGATAATAGCTTAGGATCTAAAACATTTGTGACACACATCAAGTTTGTGTTCCCCAGACAACGATTTTTTGCACTTATTACACATATTTTTATTCTACCTTTGCTTTACGGAGGGACATATAGCATATATGTTTCTTTTATTTTGCTGTGGAGGGACATTAGCAGCATTACTTTGCTCAGTCTCATTTATAACATTCACATTACTTCTTCCTGGCATGTTTAAAATTTATGTGATTGAGTCCCGCAGAGTATCAGTAATGTCATCAGTAATTATACCTGAAAAACATTGAAGAGGATCTAAAATATCTTGAAAAAAGCGTACAGGCCCACGTGTTATGTATCTATGTTCCTTGAAGGTCTTCTGCTTTGTGACCTTGTCTGTTGTGGTGACCATATGTGTTTATCTTTCCCAAGAAGAATGGTACGCGATGGTCTTATAATCAAATCGCTAGGGTCATCTGAAGTGGTTGCTTGGTGCTAGAAGTGTTTCGTCTTCAATGGAACGTGGGGAGATGTCTCATTATCTTGATCTAGAAATTTTTCTTTATTTACAGTAGAAACTTCATCATCACCCTCCGTTTCATGCCTCATCAGCCTCAATGTGGTCTTCAGGCTCTCTTCGAGATGAATCCTCATCGCTTTCGACTTCTAATAATAACATATGAATCGTATCTAAAAAATAAAATAATAGGCACCATTATAAATGATAAAATAACGTAATTTTAACTTAACTAAATAGTACGAAAAGTTACGTTAATACTAACCTTCGTCGATGTGACGAGCCATGGTTGCTGGAACAGCGCCTGTGGACCTTCCACGCACAAAGCATTATCGTCCATCGCAAGCGCAACGGGTCGGCTGAGATTAGCTGAAGTTAGAAAACCATACGGTCGCGCGCGTAAAAGTTATAGCGATTTTTTTGGTGACGCGTCGTCGAATCGACGAAGGTTAGTAATCTAGGGTTAATCGATTGCAGGGTTTATAAAGTTGAATTATCATTACTTACTAAGTGTCATAAAATTAAGTGATAAGTTAATAGATTTAGATTTTAATTTATATCCAACTAAAGCAACAGTTATCCCTAAAACTAAAAAAATACCAACAAAAATAAATTCTATCCTACACTGGATAATATATTCCGTCTTAGCTAGTGTAAAAATGCATTATTTTTCAGTTATATTCGTGTTCTGACGTGCGAGGGCGTTGGAGCAGAGGACATGAATACTCTCCACCTAGACGCAGCACTTTTCTTGACTTGTGAACTCACAGAGCAAGATGAAATAGAGACTGTTTTTATTTATCTTAGCTACACCAACAAACAAAATAGGTATAAAATCGTGTGTTTTGATACCCAATTTAAGAGATATCCATAATCCTAGATAATTTTCTAAATTTTTTTGGATCAAAAGTAATGTACTATAGGTTCCTGGTAAGGAACTCGACGTACAAAATTGTGGTAATTGTCAAGGTTCGGTAAAAGATGTATTTGATGAGTATTAAGTTATTAATGAAGGAGAAAAGGATAAAATAATGATGTACGGAGTTCTTCATTATTCAAGGCTTATCAAACGTGAAAAGTGTTATGTAGTTACTGAAAAAAGAAAATGATATTTTCACACCTCCCACAAGATAACGTTCCATAGACAACAAGGTATTACTCAGTTAAAGCGTTTTCTCATGTCCCTTCAAACATATTTCATTTAAAGTTTTAATTTATTACTCTCTATTCCCACTTACCCTGTGCAACCCCTCATGCATGTTATGTTCATATCACCGGCTGAAGTTGGAGCAAGTAAAAAAGCTCGTCTGCCAACTTGAAGCGAACCACTTAGATTAGTTTGGCACTGCACTTACTAACTTTAACAATACTTATTACTTAGATGTTTTATATTCGATGTCGTTTTTCGATTTATTCGATGTGTGCTTTTTGGTGCTGAAGTACCTTAGTACTTTATTATGTTTTGTAAACAAATGTTGTTACATAATGGTCCATTGATATGAAAACAAAATCCTCAGAGATAAATCGCGAAAAAGGTTTAAGTGATCGCTTTTAGAATCTCTCAATTCTAAAAATTTGATCATTTAATTTATAGCTGAATATAATATGCATTTAAAATTTTCTTTCCACATACATATTTAAGCAGGTATATGCTTTTAGTCAGCAAAGCCTTCGGCAACAACGGGATTGATATTAATTTAATCCTATCTTGATTCTTGCGTTTGTACGATTTGTGGTTGCATAGAGGAAGGAATGGTCAATCTAAGTCAGTTGAAAATTACATTTCCTAGAAATCCTCTTACTAATTCTATAATTCCTTTTACCATTTTTATAAACAGTAATAGGTACATTCTGTACACAACTATGTTAATACTGTTTAAATACGAACTTCCGGAATGTAGCGTACAATTTTTAACGTACTCTATGGTTGGTATAAATTATCTGTAGCATAGACAATAGATGAGCATAGAGCACGGTAATGAATCAGATGTGTATCAGCGGACATGTGAGAACTGAGAACATACGGCCGAAATAACCGCCGTAAATATCGGCTCGCGTGCGATTTATGTTCCAATTTTAAATGTTTAGACATGGCATTCGAATTTTTTTAAAACAATATTTTTTGTAATTGAAATTTAATAAGAATGTGTGTTTCTGGATTTTGATGCCTTTATATTTTTTTTGTCGTTGTAGTAGGTGAGTGTATCGTAATGTTTAGCTACCTGCTTATACCTACTAATTGTTTACATTTCTACTACGATTAAGTTGTAATATCGTCGTAGACGGAGACGGATATAATCATCAGATTTTTAGCACCTTTTCAATCTATTTACTCATAATAGTATGTCAGTTTGAAATATGAAACAGTACATTTAAACTAGTCTTATCCGAGAAAATTCGGCAGCACATCTGTGTTACTTTATAAAAATTTGCCAGAATGTAAAATTTATAAAACTTGCCGGGTCTATTTTAAGCAAGTCTACAGCAGTTCGTGCACACACAAGGCTCGCCCGGGGCGGGAAAATAAAAGTTAACCTGTACTGATAAGCGCCGAAAATTTTCAATGCTTTCCACATTTAACAGTTTCGCGTTGCCTTTGGTTTATTTTAAGAGCTTGTTAATGGATAAGATAATGTTGATTTAAATAATGTAGTGTATTGTGTTTTAGGGAACATTGTCTTTTTTGCTGCTGAATCGCGCTAGCTTATAGATTTATTATATTGAACGACTTCAGAAGCTGACCAGATAGTTAACCGTAAATTTAAATAGTGTTTTATTGTACTTAATGTTTATACATATCCTTAAAATAGTACGATCGAGTTTATTGCCGATTCTTCTCGATCAGTAGCAGCGAGATTTCGAATCCGTGATAGTTGAAAAAAAATTAACATGAACAAAAAGTTTTTGATATTGAGTTTGAATTTTACATACCTCAAATATCTTCTGTACTAGCATTCTATTTGATTTGTCCGCCTCGGCTTTGCTTGACACAAAATAAACCGTCAAATGCAATTAGTAAAGGCAGATAGGTCATCCTCTCTGTAGTAGGTATGAAAGCGAGTATCTGCGTAATAGAGACCAAGTTGTTACCGCAGAAAAAGTAAATTATTTTTAATGTAAATTGCTACACTCTTATAGAAAAGTATTATTCTGTATATCTATAATAGATTTTTCGTTCATTAATTAACAGTAATGATATCTACGCTTTAAAAACTTTTTGCAGCGAATTTAAGTTTCAATAAACCAATTCGTAACAGTAAATTAATAAGATTTTAATATAAAATTTCACTAATAATTATAGTAAGTAAAATAAAACTATTGCTAGTTGCATGAATGTAAAAGAAATCGAAATTAACAAGTCGTGCTTGCGAGTCATAAAAACCTTTGTTCATACACGTCTCTGTACGTTAAAAATTATTTATTTCACAGAAAGCTAATACCCAAATATACCGTAAGGGCCATTAAGGTGTAAACATCACCCATGGATGCATATAAAGACAAAGGACAATGTACCTGGGTTTTGCCGTCACACGTTCGCTTTCCGAGAACAGATAACAAAAGACAATATACTTTTATGACATATGCGGATTTAGCATAGACAATTTCTTTTGACAGCCAAGCGCCAAAAATATAAAAAATGGTGCGTGTTGTTAATGCATTGAACTGTCATTTGAAATGGATACGTTCTAAATTTGAAATTCCTTTTTGTTTCTAATTTTAACGCGATAATCAGGAAGCGCTTGTTATTTCGAATTTGATATAGATTAGTTTATTATACAGTTATGTAATGTTGTCCGCAAATAACAAAACGTACTTACCAGTTTTTGAAGGAAAATAAACAGAATCTGGCTTTGTCATGCTCCAATCCAATAAACGCACTTTACGTAACACGAATTCGGAAGTTCAGATAAGGGCATTAATGGATTGAATGACATAAATGTGACGTCACTACACATATTTCAGTCGCTCGCATGTCGGTCAACCAATTTATTTGGACCTCTGTTACGTGAACTGCGTCTCTTGTGTTTTAAATAAAAGGGGAGGTGTGTGGGTCATATTATGTTGGTCGTGAAGTTTATCAGATAGTTTCGGGGAAACTATGCGTGGTCCGGTTTGCGCCTTAAGGGTTAGATTACGATCATAAATTAGCATTTTCAGTACGTGGCTTCGGTTTTGGCTTGTCTTGAGGTCATGTGTTAATGTGTCACGCGATTTTTATACCGACCTTTAATTTTATTGGCTTAATGTGTGGAACGCTTATGGCTTTTATCTTTGAAGTTTCAAGAGTTTTTATTATAGCTTCAAGAATTTATTGCGTTATTGTGTTGTTTTTTGTTTGGTATTTTATTAACGTAATTAAATAAGCATTTATTTAACTTGTTAGATTTTGTACATTATTTATTAACACGCAAGATAATGAAGACTTTTTACGTTAACCACGGATTAAAAACGCATTAATCGTCAGTTAACTACAAATAAGTTTCTATAAACAAAACGAATTAATAACGGGCTATTAAATGAAGTGGTAACACTTAACCATCAATGTGAGGTTACCGTCTAAACTACAGTTAAAACAGCTAATGTTCGAAGCAATTGTCGGTGGGCCAAGATTAATTGACGGGGCGTTACAGGCGAAATTTTGTAAACCACAGTTTAATGTTGATATTAATAGTGTGCACGTAATTGTTGATAGAATTTGCATAATTCGAACGTGGACGTTTTAAGAATTAATTATAATAAAGCATACTAAAAATTTGATACGCTTTTTATAAGCTACATACTATATTCCTATGTAGTATGTTTTAATGATTCGATTGTACTTAAAAAGGACCGATTTAATTGAAACTATACATTTATCGAGGATTGATGAAAAAACCATAATTTTATACCTACGTTAATCTTATTTGTATTGTTTTTTTAAAACTTAAAATTATTCTTAATAATTAGTACCTAGATAGGTTACTCTGAAATTACTTAGAATCTATGTATTTAAATGTATCTCAAAATGTGTTCAATAGGCAATCAAGCAATCACACTCTAACCATTGCAACTAAGCTTTCAATTTCAGCCCTAAACGATAACTTAATACATCAAGTACAGTTACAACTATCTCAATGCTCTTTCTCCGAAAACAAATGTGGCCCTCAATAAAAACATAGCATGCAGGTACATGACAATATAATAGAAAAGGATATACGTAATAAATGTTTTGTCCGTCGGTCTGTTTGTTTCACGGTGCAAAAAACCTGGTTCGAACATTATGCGTGTATGTGCATGAGTCACTAACAGGTATAATTTAAGTTTTGGTTAAACTCGTATAATTATTAGAAAACTAGTAGATGGCTGTGGATTTGTTTGTGGTCCAAGGATAGTAAGTAATGGAAGTCTATGTCTGAATTTATGGATAATCGAAAACAACTTAATCGGTTCAGTAACTTTTGACATGACAAAAACAATATTTCTCATCAATAATTAAAACAACTTCGCAAATCGTCCGATTACTAAATGCGCCAAAACTGAAAGTGAGATATGAATATCACGTATTCAAAAACTCTTTTCTAATTAAACTACCGACAGTATAAAAAGCTTAAAAATATCGATCCAAAGTATATTAATAGGGGTTACAACATTTTGGGGTTGTGATTCATTAGGCACGATACATCGCACTCGTGCACTACCAAAACATTTTACTCATAGATTAAAAAACAGATGTGACATTGTTTTTACTGTAGTATCTATTATTTATCTATTTATGTTTCCTTTACATGATGATACGATATTCTGAAGAGAACTACAGCTTCGTGTAAAAGCACTGATGCATGAAAATTTCGAGCTTTCATTATATACCTAAGCAATTAATAAATTAAAATGTTCATAAATGATACCTTTTTGTTTACCTTTTCGAAGAAGTAGTTAGTCACGATGTCCAGCGTATCATATTATTTACTGTCTTCTTTGAAGATCTTCTGTTTTCATACCCGGGTAAAACTAAAAAATAAGTAATATTATTTATTGTTTATATCTTCAGTTATAAAATATACCTACGTTATGGTTGGCAAAAAATATAGAAGAAAGCGGTATGAGAGTCTCGTATCTGCGTATATAATCAAATCCGGCGTATATTTTGGTAATACACCGCTAACACGCGAGCAAACACACGTGCCCTCGCTAATGCAAATTAATAACCTCTAATAACTGATTACAGGTTGATTTTTATTGGAAAAAAGGAATATTTTAGATAAAGGGTATTTAAGAGGAGGCCCCCTTTCTCATTTCTGGCACTGAGAGACCGGTTACGGTACTAGACGCTAATACAGCCGTAATAAAGTTGAATATTGCATGCGCTCTTTGATCGCGTTCGAGCTCGAAAAGTAAGTCTCAATTCTTATTTCGTTTATAACTAAAGTAATAATTGATCTAGAGAAAAAATATCTTGGTCTTCAATAGTAAACTCTATTTTCTTACTGTTAACATTTATTTTAGACATAAAGTCCAAGTAAATCTTAAAAAAAATGTAATAATCCTTAAAAAAGGCATCATTTTTGAATAAAAATTGAATCGAGCGAAAATGTTACAATTATGTTTCTGTCTTGTACATCGAAAGAAAAAGACCCAATAAATCATATACTAAATTTCCATTTTGATTGTATGTGTGACTGTTTCAGAATATTGATGCAAATTTACATAAAATTTAGGGAGCTTGCCCTTAATTATGTTTAAAAAGGTATGGAATGTTTTCAAACTGTGGTACGCTATGCCATTCGCGTTAATTAGCATATGGCTAATTCGCGATGATTAATGAAAATGTACAAACTGACATTTTACTAATGAATTAAATTGCCAACCAAAAGAAAAATAGCGTACCTTGTTATTTGAATCTATGTCCCATTCCAGACTACAAACCATGTCTTGCAATTTCCAGAAATTAGGAACAGTGTCTAACTTTTTAATGAGAGAAAAAAAACATGCCGTACACACGATATGAGCTGATTCGGGCCGTACCAGGCCGCGCCGACCGTGTATAATTGCCCTGTCTTCTACGTGTGTGCACTTATAACTTTTCACAAACATTTGAACAGCGAATTTGGGCGTTCTTTTTTAATTTTTTTTCTTTTTGTTTGTTGCCAGTTTTTTATTTGGCAGTTTTATGTTTAAAGCTATGAGGTTTCATATTTTGATGCCTATTAAAATAGTATTTTCATTTTGTTAGCAAATTTTGTATTGAATAAAATCTCATTACAGGTGAGTTCACATAGCGTCACCGTATAACAAATTTCGATATTTTTCGATTCTCATGATATAAAAATGATGTCACGTCTGATGGTCTGTAATAAAATAAATTATAATATTCCCACAAAAAATCTGTAACTAATAGGTCTAAGTTAGCAACAATTTTGTCTAGATTAAATATTGCCTCAGACGTTTTTGTGTGGGATTAAAATTGCAATTTATATCCGTGGTATAACAGTTTAAAATTTTGTAGAACAACCGAAAAACTCATGTTCCGCAATAGAAAAGGCGTGCTATTTTGACACTGTGTAGAAACAGTATGAAAAATCACTTGAAAACGATTTAACGGTTGATTAACTTCCGAATCAAGTGGGTCGATGCCGTGTTGACACGGAGGCGTATTGTGACACAATTGAACATGTTTCGAATTATTTGAAAAAAAGAATCCACGGATACAAAATCGTATAGGGTGAAACTGTATAGATAACAATTGAAGTCGGAAAAAATAATAGACAGGTAAAAAATGTCGCAAAGAAACTGTAAATCATGAATTGATTTTTTGTATGCTATAACATAATAACACTCACGGAACAGGTATTTGACGTAAGATTGAATAATATTCAACGTTATTATTGAACTGAATTTTCTTTCGCTTGTATTTTGTTTTTTTTTGTCCTGCCTCATGCGCTGTGATGTGGATATACCTATATTATATAGATAGCAAATATGGGTATAATTTTCAAAAATAAGCTGAAACTAATGTTTGAAGTAGGTACCTAAGTAATAAATAAAAAAGGCTTAATGATTTTTTTGATCAAATAATAAATATACCTAATTAATTCAATTTCTGTAAAGTGTTAGTCTACTATAAAGTGTGATGATATTGATAGTTACTTACCTATCTAAATTTTTTGCACATATGTAAGTAATACAGATATTATGTTCTAATCATGGACGTATAAAAAAAGACGGACGGAGTAGGTATCGCCTAAACATTGAGTGAAGCCTAGTAATGGCGGCGACACATCCATGTGTGTGTGCCAGGTTGATTGCCAGATGCAATAAAATTACCCCACACTTTAGTATTTTTATTTTTCAATTTGTTATACTTTTTATGTGTACTCTAACTATTAGAACCTATGCATAAATACAATTACTATTTAGCTCTGACGAATCAACCACTGGACGCGAAACCAAAGGAAAATGTATGAAAACTTGTTCAACCAATATTGGGGAGAGGAGAGGTAATGTCTCCTTAATTATTATTAAAATAAATAAAATAAAATAAATAAAATGTCAGTTTATAACCAAACAAATAGGAAACATGTTTCATACGATTTCAGTATACATACACTTGAAAATTTCAAATTAACTGTCTTATAACAGATGTCGTAGACAGTATTAATTGGCTGTGATATTTTTTTTAAATATGGTTGTTATATAAGGGTTAGCATAGTATACTTACATGTTTTTGTGAGAAGAAAATGCAAAAACAAATTTGCATTTTGTATGAAATTATTTTATCGTAATTTTAAAATTAATTAACTTTACATCAACTCCCCGACTTTTGGGAGAATGAAATTTTGAAATAATGGCAACACTATGGCAACAGCTGTCCTGATGACAATGGCGGCTGTATTTTTTTCTATAAATTTTGCCGTAATAATTTTGTCATTAAAACATAAAAGAAATAACTTGCTTCCCTGTGGAATGTAATCCCCTGTGTTTTGTTATTTAAAATTGTACTGTTGCGACACCATTTAACACGCAAGACGGCATTTTAAATATTTTTTGTGAAACAGTGACGCAGTTAATCAGTCGGTAGTTCACGACGTAATGGCGGCCGACTAGCTTACTATGGTGAGAGTGTGTGCGTGTTCATTGTCTTTACACGATCGCTAGCTCACTACGGTGGCTTCACGTTGTTTGTTCGTAAAACGGCGTCCGTCTTTTTTTATACGTCCATGGTTCTAATATTGAATCTTTTTTTCTGGGAAATATTACGTTTATTCGACAGGCAATAATATTAAAAAAAATCAACGAAATCCTATAAATATTTTTATCAAAACATTAATTTCTGCGAATCTGGCTGTATAGCTGTTATGAATTCTTTCAGTTGAACAAGCGATTACGAATAGATTATATGATCACTTTGAGCGTGGGACAGCTGCGTAAACGGAACGCAACTGTGACGAATCGATTAGAAAACGATTTTTCAATATAACGGTAGCCGAGCGATTTACATCTAGATTGTTACGTGGCAATTTAACGTGATCGAAAATTTCCTTTGCGGGTTTGCGCATTGGAGCTTCAATTGTCATTTCATAAGCCACGACACACCGGGGCTGGCCAGTTTCAATTGACCCCCGTCCGGTGGAGGAATGCGGCCGGTTTGTGAAGTGGTGTCGATATCGGGGCGGGGCGGGAGGGCTCTCATTACAACGGTCAGTTGACACATTGTCACAGCACGATTTCACTGTCCGGCGAGACGTGACGAGTTACGCGTGGTTTTTATTTCTGCCAATGACGGCTGAGGCGTGGTGTCAGCGCGGATCTATTGTGGCCGGGTGACCCTTATTGCGACGGAGTAGAGGCCATTCGTGAGTCACACACGAGATAAGGCGACCGGTAATGGGAGTATGTTTTTTTCCACACACGCCCATATTGCGTCAACTGTTTTAGAATTCAGTCGCGGTTGCAGATTGTAATGTTGAGCAATTTGTCGTGATTGATGGATTGTTTGGGAAATATTGTGTTGGAACGTTTTACATTTAAATACAAGACGAACCTATTATTATTTCTTTTTAATATCTACTGTATCCTGTAAGGATTTTATTCATTTATTAGGTCATTGATGCTAAAACTCATAAGGTGTAACTGTTAGTGTTTTTGAATATTTTTCCTACTTTAAATACATAATATAGAAAAATCTTAAACTTAAACTACACATTTGATAAACATTACAAACATTATAAATAACTCCCGACAAAGCATCTCAAAAACCCGACCGTAACTTATAACATTAATATCTGACAATTTGTACTGTTTATGCTGACATTAGATGCTTCAAGATGAAATTTAATGTAAGGTAATAATAGTATAAGCGTAATCCGTAAGAGATATCTGAGATTTGATTTGCTTTGTTCGATGTGACTGGCACATCGCTCCAGCACGCGCCGTGCCGCCAAAACGAAGGGCAGTGACCTCTTATCTGTCAAATTTGAAATTTATTGCGCAGTGCTGCCAACATAATTAAAAAGCGATATGCAGTTGTGCCAAATTATTATTATAATCTGTGAAATATTGATGCAATCGAAAAATTTTTATAATAATATTATGTTAGTGTAACTTTAATTTTTATTTCTAATTATTTTTACGGTATTATAGTAATACAGTATTTGTTGAATATTAGAGCAAACAGATATAACATTGCTTGAGAATTCATTTATTTAAATAATTTAAACGAAAAATAATTAAAATCCAAAGAAGTTATTATTATGTATAGTTAAGTTATAAAAACAAATTAATTTCTATGCACGTATTATTGGACATGAACAGTGTTATAATTTGTATTTTTTACAACAAAGGCCACGATTAAATCGGTTCTCAAGACGATTCGGACCGCGCACGTAATGGCCGAGTTATCGACATCGACATATCTCGATACTATCGATAACATTCACACGTAGCACACGCTCTAGTCGTCTGTCGATAGAGATGCGCTGGCGCGGCGGGTGCTTTGTTGCCATTATCGAATATCGATATCGATAGTATGGCGGTCCTGTCACTCAAACTTTTTGAGGTTTTTATGCGTGATATACTTATTACTCATTGTTATGTTACGGGTACTTTAAAGTTATTTATTTCTATTTTTTATAAGTACTTTTACTGATTAATATTAATAATAATTAGTGTAAGATGTACAAGTGGGTATATACTTAATATGTTATAGAAAATATTTTGTTATAAATAATCAGCTAGGTAATTCTGTATAATACTTTTAAGCGTAACTATGAGGTAAGTTTCTTTGATTCGGAAAATATAGTCTTACCATTCACCAGCATACATATCTACTTAGTTTTGAGTAAATTTTTATGCAGTTTATTTTTTTTTTAAATGAATCGTCATAATGTGGGTGTTGCACGTAATGGCAGTATCTTCTATTTAGAAGTGTTTCTTTATGATGCTTTGACAAATTTTATAATAGAAGCGTACATTTTGCGTCGAATTAAGTTTTCAGACATGAATTTTCATAGGTATATTTAGATATTTCCCCATTTTTTTGTTATCCGACAATCTTTACGCTTGGTTGATATAAATTTAATTCTTATTTACAGTTTTCCTAGGTCACTGCTTAAAATGAGATGTGATTTTTCAAATATTATACTTATCTTAATTAATTAGCACATATTGTAGTTTATATTTGCGTTATTGTTATTTCCTGCACTACAACATTTCAATCGAACCAGACATTATCTGTAATGTCCATTTGTATGACTGTAACATAGTAATAATTACTTACTTGGATAATTTTAATCTTTATAAGATTCAGTATCTGGTAAAAGACTTGTCAGTGGCGTATTGACGGATGGAATGATTTTGTGTATTAGGTAAGGTTATCTGTATTGGGTCTCTTTGCTTTTACTGTTTACACTATTTGAGATTTTTGAAATATTGTTTGATTTAAAATTACCGTTCATCAAAACATAATTAATAATTATAAACATAAAAAAGCTTCTGTATTTATAAATAACAAAAATAACATCCAATTAAAAAACAAAACCTGTTATGTCAAGAAAAAAAAAACACAATCAAAGAATAAATCAAATATCACACATTCCATTTTCAAAAATATACCAGGGTCGGAAAAAAACAACAAAACAGATCTGAATTTAATCAAAATGACACATTCTATTTTCAAAAAGGTGTCCAGGAAGGCGTACTCGGCTCGGCCGCAAAATTAAAAAAAAATCTAAACCGTTTAGCGGTCAGTTCATTGACCGTGGCATTAAAAAGTTACGCACAATGGGGAGTGGGCAAATTTAAGAATACAGTGTCAATAGCCGGCGGCCAGCCGAACCTGCCCTACGCGCCCTTGGCTTGGGATAAAAATGGGCCAAATGACCCCTCCCAGTTCCCACCCTGACCGCTGTTAACTGCAACTTTTAAATTGTTCCGAGAGTTATGATATTTTATAAGCGACACAGAATAATGGAATTATAAGAAAATATGAAATTGAATTCCAATTAGGTAAGCTTCATTTATGTGCAATTACTGAACTGAATGGGATCAATAGAATTGATAAACTTTTATGTTTATTTGATAGACTAATTGGTATGTTCAGTCGAATGGGTATGAAAGTTTAACATTAACAATATTTTAAGGAATTCCAATTAGAAATTCCTGTAAAAAATGGATTTAGAGCAAACATAAGGGACACAATAAAGTATGAAACATGTGTATATTATTAAACTACTTACATATTATCAACTAAAAAATAAGTTTATAGATATCAGATAAAAATAATTGTCATGGACTAGCAAAAAAAACTTTTAATGTAAGAACCTCACCTCTAACATTTTCGCTGACCCCAAAAATTTCACAAAAAAATCACAACAAAAAAGTTTTTACTTCCGCATCCTTAGCCGTGGCCAGGAGAATATTAAAAAAAAAGTTTAACAAGATATTTTTAGCGTCGGCGGGAATCAGCTGATCGTAAAACTGTCCCCTCGCGGGCGGCGACCTTGAGCCCGCGACCCCACTATTGAAATTAAAAGAACTCCCGAGGTTACTGGCACTTTGCACTTTTAAAATGGAATCGACCACGTGGCTAAGGAAAATGTTTTGAATTGGCGGGAAGATAGGTTGGATGTCATGTCAAATACATTTATTTTTAATTTATCATCTGTACTCTGTAGGTACATCATTAAGCATATCATAATCCATAAGGCTTGTTTGTAAACCGAGAGAAGCAAAATAAACAAGTTAAAAAAAAACATTGGTTAGTCACCTTTGTTTGTGTTTCTAAATATTGTTACATAATATACAAGGCTGTAATCTCAATACTGCTGGCTTTTTACGAAGTAATTCAAAATGTTTACAAAACAAAGAAATCCCGACAAAAACAAAGTTACTTCATACAGGAAAACGGGTTCTTTATTCCGTACAAGTGGAACAACAACTTCTGGGAATTAAAAATATTCAAATATGTTGATCATTGCGTAACTCATGAAACAATCGGAGGCCAACGTCCACCGCGTCCATTGATTCGGCTTTCTTTAAGAAATCACGTCGTACGCCGGAAGACGATTCGACGCGCACCGACCAGAACGAACATCTGACCATATTATTTTATACAAATATCAACTTTACTACGTGTACATAGAGTTTAAATTAATACAGCAGAATAAGTTAAGATTAGTATGGATACGTCGATTGATTTTGAGTTTTATTTTTCAGATATAAGGTTTTATTTTGTCTGTTGTGTATAGAAGACAATTTTGAATAGTTTCGTTCACGGGCCAGTGATAAGGGGTGTAAACGCAAGTCACCGACAGATGAGTTCCGCCCTGATAGGTGTGATTCTTTATCAATCGGTTTTTTGTTCAAATACTTGGATGTGATTTTGTTGGACGTGTTACACCCGGGATAGCGTGAAGTGATATGCTTGATTAGCGGACATTTTTGTGGCCACTGTTTTTTAAACGACGCTCTCAAATCTCAATGGAAGACTTCTTTGGGTTTCTGGTAATCTCTTGTGTTATAACGAAAAGGTGTATATTGTAATTTTGTTAGGTTTTTGTAGGAACCTGTAAATTTCTTATAATCTTATAAGAAAAGTAAGTTGTTTAATAAGAACCTACTAGTTTAACCATTTAGCTAAAAACATGGCTTAATTTACTAATTAAGCCATATTTTTAGCGAGAGGACATAAACAAGATTGGGAAGTTTTTTATTAGAATAACTATCTGCGACTACTTGACAGAGGAGATCTATTGTTTTTGCTTATCACAACGGACAACATCGAATTATCAAATAGATACGTATTCTCATAAGTAAACCCAACCTTTACAAATCTCAGTCATAGCTAGAAAACACAGCGAAGTAATAAACACGAGGTATCAATCAAAACATTCATTTATACCTACTCATCACAAAACACATAGAAAAGTCCCAGAGTCCCGCTACACGTCAAAAAGGAACACCAATCGCGCTTTCATTAGTCCAACAATCAATATCCATATCCCATGCGAAATCTTCATAACGGCGCGCAAAAAACACAAATAAAAGCAGTGATAGATGATCCAGCTCGCATTCGTAGAACGAAATTAAAAAGAACAAGCCATATCACTTAGCGCACACAAGCGCGGTTTTATTAAAAAATTCTACATATCTCGCGCGTCTTCCGAACCTCTTAACCCCCTCCCCCTACAACAGAGATGGCAAATAAAAATACGGCCGAAAGAAAGGGACGCCCGCGAAAATTATAATTGCCAACTGTACGTAAATTAACACCGTTGTGCTGTGTCTCACTCGTGTAGTAGCGTGTGAGACAGAGACGGGTTGTGTTTGTGAGATTTTCATACATGTACCAACGTAAAAGTTGGAAAACCGATAGGTTTTTCGATTTATTCGTCGCAATCCGGCGGATGCATTATGGAGAGAGCGGGCACCAATCAGTGCGGGCGACGGTTATTACTGCATAAATAAAAATCATTTGCAACTGCACGCCACTTGAAAAATGCGACCAAATTATTAACGAATGTGAGAGAAATAAAATGTATTTCGGAAAACTATTTCTATAGCAAACTTTTCGTATTTTTTACATACATAAATAATGATGAAATGTTTTATAACGAACGAAATATAATAAAACGAAATGTTTCTTAATAAAGTTACTTCATTAAGATCAGAATGAAATTAATACGTAGGTATACTGAGAATTTCTTTGAAGCAATACCTACTGTATACAATATTTTGCTATTTTAGACACATTTCGTGAAATAGTTCCTTCAGTTTCCCACGCAATACTACGGTTATAGTAAGAACCTAGATAGGTCTGAATTTAAAAATACTATTATTAGGAAAGGTCAAGTTCGATATTTTTATAAACACGGGAGCAATGTCCTGAAAGAAATTTCTTAAAACAATTCCATGTAAAGTTATGATATTTCAAGACTTTTTTTCATTGTAACACCTTGTTTGTGTGGAAATTATTCGAAGTAACAAAAGAGTTCTCGTAAAGCTTGCCCAAGTGAAACCTTCGTGGAAGAAAGCATAATTTACGCCTATGTGTGCGTTATAATTTACGCAATGATCGCTTATAAAACCTGAGTAATGTTGTGATTGCCATATTTTTGTGCTATTTCTTTAATTTATAAATGATATGCAATTTGCGAGTAAAGATTTCAACTACCTACTAAAATAACAATCCCCACAACGAACACAATTATAAAAAATGAATAAAACTCGACATTAATAATTAAATAATTGCGAACGCGGGGCTTAAAATTCGGGAAAACATTCGTAACCGGCGAGGCGTTTTAAGAAAACCCTTTATGTATTCTCTTATATAAGGTTTATGTATTAGACTTTAGAGGAAGCGTACGCACAAAACAATGGGGCTGCGACGGTTGACCTCGCGGCCTCCCTATGTCTTGCCGCCCGTGGTAGCGCCGCGTGCAATTAATATGCCGAGTCGGCCGCGAGTAGCGCGATCACCTGTTCTTGATACTTTGTTTTATAAATGAAAATCACGGAATAAATAGTTACATAAATTAATAGTTGTCTAGGAATAAGCTTCTTCTGAGCTTCGATATTTGCAGCTACATGGTACATAACAATGTTAAGCTACTATTAAATTTTGATACTTGCAACTACTTATTACATAGAATGTAGATAATATTGGAAAAAAAATTAGGACTTAAAGACATAAAAAAAACTGAGATTAGCAAAATTATAGTTTACAGTTCCATTTCAATAGAATAAATAAAAGGAGAACATTATTAATTAGGTGCTAATGTTTGGTTCTATTTTTATCGTTTTGGCTACCGAAATATTTTTTAAATTAGCAAAATTGTTCATCTTTTAACAAGGAATATTGACGTAAAATACTGTTCCATAGTTAAATCACAGTTAAATTTCGTCACAAAAAATAATATAATATATTATCTAATTACAACGATCAAGCTACAGCGGGTGACACATAACCCGTCCAAGTTTTCTTTTGCGAAAGAAGAGAGAGAATTTTTGATCAATAATTGTCACTGGGCGGGCCACCCCTCCCGCGGGGGTGTGGGGGGGAGGACAGTGGGACGGGGGGAGGGGGGGTAATTACGAGTGCGTTTTGTTACCGACATGATAGGCGCGAAAAATGGCTTGCGCGTGCCTCTACGTGTCTCCTCTAGTTTTGAATATTCAGGCCTCCTTGATGAAATATTGAATAGACAGTGTAATTTATTCCCAGAGACGCGTTTTCGAACGGTCCGCGCTCCGGCCGGATATTGAAATTAGGCTTTGCTTAAGAAAGCGTTTGTTTGGTAAGTGCTCTGTAGTACCGATAGCAGACTCCGTCTTTTGCGCTTACGGTGACCTCCTTCTGAGATTATGCGATTCAACTTGATTATATGAATATATATTGACTAGCTGGATGATGCTCTGCTGTGGTGTATAATGTGTCTATTAATTATGGGTGCTAAACGATTATGGTAACTTGACGTTTCAAACCAAGAAAAATTTCACAAATTTTTGAGTTTTCTTATTCGTTATAATAATATTGTAATTGTACGTTTTCATATTATGTCATTTACTAATTGACTAGTAAAATAACTATGTAGTTGTAACTACCCACTTAACCAGCGTTTGTAACGTTATGCTTGAATGGATGAGAAATGAGGAAAAGTGGATAAATCTTTAAGATTTGTTGGCTTATTGTTGCAAAATTTGAGTTTAATCGATGCAGAACTTTTTGAGTTCAACCAATAATTTAATAATAGGTCTTAATCCAAGTTTAACATTAATTCGGAATATGTAGAGTTTTGTTATGTCTCATATCGTTATTTTTTTTTAGTATGAGTAAACGTTTCATTCGCGGCTCGGTAAACGTATAGAGTAGGACGCCCTGCTACACGGTGGAGTGACGACATCCGCAGGGTTGCTGGTCAAAACTGGCGACAACGAGCAAACGACCGGGCTCAGTGGCGTGCCATGACTGAGGCCTATGTCCAGCAGTGGACAAGTGTAGGCTGACAATGATGATGATGATGAAACGTTTCATTAAAAAGTGTGATTGATAACTTTTAAGTAAGTTTTAAATCACTCCAACTAAATTGATTTTATTGTTTTAGCATAAAAATTTTTATACCTGCATACCTATGCTTTGAAAATTTTGTATTTAATGAAATAGGGAGGACACTATTGGATCTCAGTTCACACACTTTCTAAATATCCTACTAATAT
>CAJQZM010040868.1:0-44067 GCA_907164665.1 Colias nastes | reverse complement strand
ATTATACACATTGAAAAGGTCTACAGAAAAGTCCGCGATGGTATATGTCTATCTCTTATGGATAACCCACAATAACTTTTTTTTGTCATTTACTTTTTACGACAAATAATGGCTAATTTTCGTAGCGATTTTAACTAATACAGCATTAATCCTTAACCAATTATATACCTTGAATACATTGTTCATTTAATATAGATCTATATGGCCCTTTACACCGTATGATTTAAGTGAATATTTTCGAAGATATTACAGATTTAAAAATTGCGGGACGTAGCGTTTGCGGCGGTACCGGCCGGCCGCCCGGCTATATATTTTATACCCGTGCGAAGCCGGAGCGGGCCGCTATGTTTTTATATACAACGTTCACAGTGTTTCTGTAGTGTATTTAGTATCAGCATTGCACCCGTGCGAAGCCGGGGCGGGTCGCTAGTTAGGTATAAAATTAAGATTCAAGTTATTGAACTTATTTCATAAAAAGTATAGTTTCTATAGATATTGTACTATATAAAACGGATATACCATGCACTGTTAATAGATTAATTTTTAATTATTTAAATACAGGGTATATTATGAGTTATGACCTATAGATAAGTAGTTATCTACATATGTTACGACACAATTATTTCCGTCTATTTTACAAAAGGCATTCTAAGGGGATAGAATTCGTTTTATAAATAAAACAGTTTATACATTAAGGAGATTTGAAGAAACAAGAAACCGGAATGTTCCCTAAAAGTAATTAGTAGTTGAACCTAATCGTAAAGTGCTTAAAAATAAATGAGACCCTAAAATATTCATGAGCGGCTTTGCTCTGTCTCCGAAGGATCGACTCTAAATAAAACATTTTGCATTATTCAACAAACTGTGATTGTGTTGGAAGTAATACCTGATTTTTAAAGTATTAAATATAGATAAAATATAAAATACCTAATGGCATAAGGGGCAAATGCATTATGCATCTGTTTCACTGATCGATTTTCTTTAGGGACAAGTAGGTGATCTGCCTTCTGTGTCCTACCAGACTGAGCCATTTTTTTTCTTTGTCTCCATCGGGAATCGAACCCAGGACCCCTCGGTGCTACGCTCACGCGTCAATCACTGTACCAAAGAGGCGGTCGCATAAACTGTTATACTCTATATTTAAGAATATTATGCTAAATATTCCCTATTTTATACGTCTTAAACATACTTTAAACTTAGTGGATTAAAATTCATCATCTTCACTTTAAACTTAGGGCCGATTTTTCAATGCTTGGATAAAACTTATCCGTCCAATAAAGTATTACACGATAATATTAAAATGTCACGTAAACTGTCAAATACGGGCAATTAGAACACAGAATTAGAATATGTTTTTAAAATGGTAGTTTTATACATTATTCGACGAATAAGTTTTATCCAAGCATTGAAAAATCGGCCCTAAATCTAACTAATTTAATAAAACCGAAAGTTTTGAAGATGTTTGTTAGTCTTTCACGCAAAAACTTCAGAACAGATTTCAAGGAACTTTGCATGTAGATAGATTTTAGCTAGGATCTAGGCTACTTAAGCATACATACACAAGTTTATAAAATACGTTTGCAGCTTATGTAGGTAGATATTTAAAATAGCCAAAAATCGAAATTAACAAAATAAATACCACCGAAATAGCAACAAACAAGTACAAAATTCCGACGTATAACTACCAAGATGTAGAACAATTAACTATATGAAAATCTTTACGAATTCAAGTCAATACAAGAACCACGTAAACGCAATACAAGAACTAGACAACAACTACGAATATAACCCATCGAGGGATTACAAAAAGCCGTTCCCGCATCACGCAATTTACACAGTTCCCCAGGACACGGCATTCAATCATCAATCTCAAGAGCTTAGGCTCTTTACGAAATTAACAAAAACACGACGTGTCCCTTACTTATCGGATTATGGTCTTAGATCTGATTACTTGCTGATTAAATTAATATAGAGTGTGTGTTCGTGTTATTGAACCGCCGAAACTGCTCGGCAAAACATTGAATTGCAAATGCGGTAGATTTAACTCCCAATACGCAGATTTAGGGAAAAACTGCGGAAGATATCGAAAGAAAGTAAAGATGATCGTAATTTAATATTGAAGCTTATGCAGTTTATATCATCGAAGATAAATATAAATACGAAATGGTATTTAAAATACTCTATTCCTAAACATTACTCTTAGGATTTGATTAAAAATAATGTAATAGGGATTGAAACAATGTACCTCCATCGAACCCTCGTTTATAAATCAACTTAAAGAGATTTAAGTCGATTAATTAACAACCGTGTATAGGTTTGGGAGTTGGGACCGTTTTATTTTCAGGGGAATTTGAAGCCTGATTCAATAGAACTTAAGCGAAAAAGACTAATCATTCGAGATTACATTTTTTATATGAAATAAACATAGATTCACGTTGTTATTTATGTAAAGTGATATTTTGAAGGAAGTCAAATACATATTACATGTAACTAGGTAAGACATAAACTTACCATTTCATAACATAAACCCAGCATATTTTAAGAGTTAATCTATTTTTTTAATTATAAACGTATTTGATAATGTCGGGGGTTATAAGTTAACTCATAATAGTATAATTTAGGGTTGAGTTATTAAATCTTTAGTCAAAAAGTTTTAAACTTTTACCAAAATAGAGCACGTAAAACCGCTGGTTCCAGCTAGTAGTAATCTTATATATAAAAATGAATCGCAAAATGTGTTGGTAAGCGCATAACTCGAGAACGGCTGAACCGATTTCGATAATTCTTTTTTTATTATATTCCTTGAAGTACGAGGATGGTTCTTATGTAGAGAAAACGTAAACATGTACCACAGGCGAAGCCGGGGCGGACCGCTAGTATATTATAATAATCGAACACAATTGAAAACCCATAAAGACAAAATGTCACATCACGCCTACAAGATACGACTGCAAATGTGTGCGAATATTTAACCGTAAAATATTCCTGTGACGTATGCAAATTGGTGTGATTTGGTTACATTGCGATACGGTGGAGGGTTTTCAATGACTGCTGAGATAAAGGCGCGT
The DNA here is from genome assembly GCA_907164665.1 of Colias nastes. Taxonomy (NCBI): domain Eukaryota; kingdom Metazoa; phylum Arthropoda; class Insecta; order Lepidoptera; family Pieridae; genus Colias; species Colias nastes. Next base: position 40,999 of record CAJQZM010040868.1, on the reverse strand, counting down.
GTTTTATATTTATTTTTAAGCTTAGATAAAAAAGTATTTTCCAGTGCATCTGTATTGATATCGAGTTTTTGCGTCAAGTTTAGTTTTCTCCAAATCCATAAGAATGACCGTTACAAGCTTCCTTAGTATTATATTTATTTCTTCATTTTATTCATAGAATTTATTTTGCAAAACTTCTAGATGTTTTACAAGTAGATGTTTGCCGTGATACAAATAGGTTTTTACTATAGAGAACTACATCGTGACCTTATATTAATGTTAATCATGTTTGCAGGTAGCTAGGTATATTTGTAGCTATGTTTAGGGGTACGAGAAATGTATGAAATTAATATTTATTGTAAAATACAAGTCAAAAAACAAACAAATTACAAAAGAAATCATGCATCGTCATTACATCATTTTTATAATAAATATAACAAGAGACATTGCCCTCACATAAATACAAATAAAAATAATTTAAAACTCGACGAAAATTTAAGCCTAAAAGTAAAGGTAAATCAGGCTCCGGATATATTCAACATCACACGGCTTCCAATTACAACCTTTGATATATCCTGTCACATTTATGCGAACTCATATATTCTTTTAAATTATTGCCGCTCTGTTCCCGTTATTTTTATTTATATTGGACCTGTCACTGTGTCCAGTTGAATCTAGAAAATTTGACCTTAATTTTCAGGGATGCTATTGTTCGAAATGTTTGCACGGAATAGATTCCGATGACTTCTCTGATTGCAAAGATTGGTTTTATGCTTTACAATTGTGAAATGGGAGGATTAATATTTTTTTACATTTTAGTTTTTTATTGGGAAAATTTACATACTTATAAAGTAAACCTTTTAAATAAGAGGAAGATAATAGCATGAGAAATATAATCATCCATTAAGACCTTAAGACTCACCCACATTACGTAAGTCCTCTTTAAAACGATAAAGGGTCTTGACGGACAATACCCAATCCCAAAACGGTAGCCATATCTAAGCATCAAATTTAAACAAAACTAGTCTTAATATCTTTGCTCCAGCCATTACGCTGTACCATTATCCGAGATGAGATTACATCGAAATATGAATTTCTAGTGTTTATTTTATTTTGTTTGCAGAAGGGGCAGTAGGGGTCTCGGCAATATATTTGGTAAACCGACAAATGCGTATCGCAGGGGGTCCGTAATAACATTTTTCATAACGGGCGGTTATAGGTATTTATTTTTATTTATCACCCTCGATTTCACAATATTGGCCTCTCGCGATCGACAGCCATTTTCGATGTAGGGATATTATTTGTTTCTTATGAATTTATTTTATGGGTTCGGCTATTTAATTATTGTTATTTTTTTTTTAGGCAAAATAGATTTTTATAGAGCTTAATCTAAGAAATAATTTTTTACATTTATACCTGTAAGTACCTAGCGAATTATAAGTTGAATGTTTTAGAAAAAATATACTTACCATTTTTTTTTTTTAATTAGAAAAAATATACCAGGAATAAGAATTAGAGAATCACTCAGCTTACAAGAAGGATAAAATTAATAAATAACAAAGGAAGTTACAGCACAAGTTTTAGAGAAAGTGTTAAAGTGACACCGTCAAGTTTTAACAATACTTTAAGGAAAATGGAATGAGTCGAAAAAAACAATTTCTTCAAAAGAAAAATTAATAATTGTATAGAATAAACGCTTTGTAAAAACTTTCTCGGCTAAGTCCTTGTTCGCTTTTCACTAGTGCGGAATAAAATGAACACCTTAATTTTTATTATATTTTATTAACTCTTATAAATTGAAAATTATTAAAATTCCATAAAATTTATCATGATTTTTCTAAATATTCAAAAAATATACAATGTAAGTATATAATGTTATCTTTAGGTACATTAACATTTATCAATTCAGCGTCACCATTATGACATATTTTACATAAAATACCATATAGAAGTCTCCTTCTTGTATAATTTGATCGAAATATAACGAAAAACGAAGTAAAGGAAAATCTAATAAAAATTACAACGAATCATTCGTAACATTTATTGCGAGCGAAAATTCAAAATAGTAATAAATAATGTGAAATTTGTTTTTTAATAAACGGCACCAATTTTCCTTACAGAAGCCCCTGGATAAATTACGTTTGCTCAACACATTTTGGCCCTATGAGGGGGAAGTCCCCTGATAAGCCCTAATCAAATAGTGGCCACTGCGTTATGTACTATATGTAGGGTTAATAAATACCTCCTTGCGCCCTTCCTGTCATCGGGCCCTCAGATAAAGCTAATAAGAATTTTATAAGATGTAGACTTACGAAACTATAGACTAGGCATTAGTTAATAGGAACTGAAATTAAATGTTGTATATTAAACAAGATACGTTCGCAAACTATTGCGTAAACGTGTTTCTTCGACAGTTGACTAATGGAAACATTATTTCTGCTAAACGTTTCATCGTTACATCCACTAATTAAATTTACCTACTGCCTAAGCACTCGAACAATATGGCAACAAATTAAATTTTAATTACAATTAGCAAGAAAATAGAACGTGTCGACAATCACTTCAAAGGGCGTTCGGAGTTTTCTAATTAATTTGTTATTCGCAGCGACGCTTCATTGTAAGCGCTCGATGCTCACTTCAATGTATCAATTTCAACATTTCAACAATAACAGTGGCACAGTTAGTTGCCGGCGCGGCTTGAGATTGCGATCACGTAGCTCCATAACGCTCGAAGGAGTAAATTCCATGAAACCACGTCGTCGCCACTTCTGAGATTGCTCCATCTAGCGGACGCGCACGGAAACCTCAAGTCTCGAAATGCTTTTTTAAAATATTTTAAAATATTAAATTTTATTTCAACATTACACTTGGATTCAATTTCGAAATGAAAGTCACTCGAAAAATCTTTTATGAAACCCCGGGGACGTTTCAGCATTTGTACGGTAACCGACTGAATTTAAATTAACTATTTCAATGTGCTAGCTTTAATTCGCTCATTTATTTTCAGAGCTTTATCCGTTTTAATCGGGAAGTAGAAAATAAAATTTGAGCGGTGTATTAAATTGAGGGATGTTTCGTACCTATGCGACGCTGAGAAGACTGCATAACTGACCGCGTCTAGAACTTATTAGAGCCTTGACCACGAAAATTGGCAATGTTAATGAAACGGATAAGCAATAAATATGAGGGTGTAATTCGGGTATCGCGGTTGGCCCATTAATCAGACCCCTGGCCTCCATAATACGTCAGGGTGACGTATTACGTAATTTTTATCATGCACCTCCGTACACGGCATATGTCACGGGCATGACATATTGGAGCATCGACCCCGACCTGCCCTGATATCGAATCTTCGTTATTTTTCTGATAGCATGAGTGATACCTGGTTGTTCCTATGGGATGCTCTCTTTGGTTGTTTTTGACATCCTTGTATAAATCTATTGCATATTTGTCATGTCATGGTAGGAAGAAGAACCTTAAAAGACCGTCTTTCTTTATCTATGTCTTCGTACACGTTCCCTGCTTATAATAAACGAATTATTTATAAACACATGGAAATGTTGGCGAAAAATGATGAAGATTAATTAGCTATTATAAGATATTTAAATAACAAATTGTGTGAAACTCAAAAAATTAACACACTATTTCTCAAATAAAACATCATCATTACTTAACGTCGATTAAACAATTTTTTCAATACAATTTTCTCATACACATTATCTTTCTCATCCAAGCACTATTTTCTCAAGCAATAGGTACAGTCGTAATGAAAAGTCTTACCGAAATAGCCAATAAAATTAAACCCATTCGCTATTCCTAATTCGAATCCACTCACACTTAAGTGGAATACTCACGTGGTTTGCTAATAAGCGAGATAATGAGATTTACAGTCGCGCAGAGAAGTGTATACAGTATTAATTATTTACATTTCTAATCAGTTAATGATCTTCGTATTTGCAACACCCACGATGTGATCTTAATCACTGTTTACAATTAGACGTTGTGACATACATAATTACGTTCTCAATTCATCATGTGAGTTAACTTGCGGTTACATTTTATGATATTAAGTATACTATAGGAATTTAACGGAAATTTTCTATGTAACCGTGAATGGAATTAGCTTTTTTTTTAAAGCTTGTAAAATAAAATCGATATTTTCCTCGAATCCTTATGAAAGAATCATATGATTTTATGATGTTGGTTCAAAGATATATATTACCGAAAAATTATATACCGTACAAGTTTAAAATACCTACATAATATCAAAATCGCAAACCTCTTTCCGTGAGATTCCGCGAACACTGCTTAAATAAAAAATATTAGAAGCTGGAAAATAATTTCATATAATGCCTTCAGTCCTAACAAGAGTTAAGCTGGTAGCAAGCAAAAAGATTATGACTAACTTAGCATTATCTTAAGAATATGCAGATTAATTTGTTTGTTTAAGAACTTGTGCGCAGCGTTCAGTTTTAATAAGGGATAAGAAAGCGCTATCTAGATTGCGTAAGGTTTTAAAAAAGATTTACCTACAAGCTGTTCACTCGGATAGTCTCGGGTGTTTTTGTTTTACAAATTTTTTTCAGTTATTATCCTATTCCCAGTGAAGACGAATCCAATTGAGTAAAATTCATGATAATCTAGTATTTTTTATGTTTAATTTTACGCGAGTTTTATATTATTTAGAAATTAAAGACTTTGATGGATTTGAAATCCACTAATATCATGTTCAGCTGATCTATCAACAACTTTCTTTTATATAGGTAATAGGTAGGTAGGTATTATCTATATAATATATAGATAACTATGACTTGAAAAATATAACATTGGACAACTTCGTAAGCTTATACAACGGCTTTTACTGATGATTCACAAGTGACTACTTTCATTATAAAAAGCGTGTGAAGTTTCCAATTGTTAAGCGAAAAATATGACCTTCGTGACAACAATGCATTTAGTAAACACCCTCTTACTTCCCTGCGTTCGTAGCGTGCCAAAAGAAATATCATCACACATATATCATATACTTACATGGTGTAATTTTTATGCAACTTCAGAAATGTAAATCCGTGTGAAAAGCACTTAATAAGCCGATATTAATGTTGCCGGTAACGTGTTAAGCCATAGTATAAAGAGAACAAGTAGAACATCTTCGAACAAAGGTACATCGCATCGTTTGTATACAGGGTGTAATCGTTAAGTGTGCACAAGCGATTATTCCGTAATTGTTACATACATCAAAAAACTTTAAACTGATATCGAAAGTATTTAACCTAATGAGTAAAATGGCCATAATAAATTTTTAAAAATAAAACAAGAAATATTCAAAAATGTTACATTAAACGCTCCCATACATTTGATTTCCCATACATTTTGTATTCATAGCAGATTTTCGAAGTGACGTCCTCATTGTGCAATACAATGAGGAGCTCTATTTAAAGTTTCTAAATGAACTTCCCTTAAAATTTACAAAGTAATTAAAGCAGAAAACCAAAAAAAGAAAGAGAAAGCTAAAATCTTTCATATTAAATGTACATGGGATATTCATATCTCATACTAAATGTATGGGAGGGTTTAAAGATAATTTTTTTGATATTTCTTGTTTTATTTTTAAAAATTTATTATGGCCATTTTACTCATTAGGTTAAGTACTTTCGATATCAGTTTAATGTTTTTTGTTATCTGTAATAGTTGCGGAAAAATCGCCTGTGCACACTTAACGATTACACCCTGTATAGTGTATACGCGGAGCGCTTGCCCCCCCCCCCCCCTCCCCGTCGCACGCACACAACGCCGCTCGTTTCCTTCTTATGGACCGTTCTCGTGAGGGCCGCGCCACACACGGAGTCCCACAAGGCAGCTGCCTATCACCACATTTGTACGCCGTGTATACGGACGATATCCCGAACAGGGCGGACTCCCAATTGTCCCTGTTCGCGGACGACACGGCGTACATAGCAACATCGCTCAACCGAAACCATGCCGCTATCAAAATGCAGAAAATGCTTGATCAGCTGCCGGAGTGGCTGGACAAGTGGAGACTCCGGGTGAATCCGGGGAAGACACAGGCAATCTGTATGGGCTGTGCGCCGAACCCTGCGAATTTGGAAATACTACGAACCAAGATTCCGTGGTCACGGAAGGTCACGTATCTGGGGGTGGAGATTGATAGGCGACTGCTATTCAACCACCAAGCCCAAAAAGCCGCTCGCCAGGCGCAGATCGCAGCTGTGCGACTGAGACCAATCTTCGCGTCCAGCTTGCCTACCAGACTGAAGCTGAGACTGTACAACACCTATGTGAAGCCAAAAATTCTATACGCTGCCCCGGTCTGGTACGGCTATATCTCTGAAACCAGTAAGAAGAAGATAAGGACGGCTCAGTCGCGCACTCTGCGAGTTATCGTCGACGCCCCCAGATATGTCAGAAACAACACAATACAAAGGGACCTGGGAGTGGAATCCCTTGAGGAAGTTATCATCAAGCAAGCAAAAAAGATGTATGATAAATCAGATACATCGGACTTCGCACACCTCCGAGCCATCGCTCCGTGGCACTCCAGTGCGATCGACACGAAACCCTACCCGCGTGACTTGGCCCGGGACAAGGGGGATGCGTCGCCACCGCACTTGGTCGCTGACCCGCACTCGCTGGGCCTCCCGTAAGGGTCTCACCCGGTGGGGCGGATCGCCCAGATCGCGGAAACGCAAACCCCGAGTCGCCGAGGGCAGGTTGCCTGGGTGGGGGGTGCTACGTCGAGCCGAAGACCGAAGAACAAACGCAGGATGCGATAAAATAACTAGAATGACCCCATAAAAACTGTGGGGTCCTCCAGGGACCCTCTCGTAGTTGCGAGAGGCGAGAGACACTAGAGTTGGGGGGCCTAGCCCCGGTACTCTTTCCCCACATCAGTGATGGTGTGAGCGAAGACTCCGAAGGCCGCGCCATTGCTGTGAGCGATCGGTGTTTATTTATACAATTATTTAAAATATCAACGTGACAAGTGACAACCCAGCGCCTCGCGAGTTAAGGTACCGTGCGCTCCTAAATGCCGGGAGTCGGCCTACTTGTTCTCTTTATACTATGGTTAAACGGTATTGGGTAAATTTCCCTTTTGGCACTCACTTACCTACAGGCTATTTCATGTTGGTTCAGTTTGTTATTGCACTTATCTTTCATACGGTTATTAGATAAATATTTATCCGTGTTAGTGACCGGAAATTAAATTTTAATGAAAATATTTGTTTTAGCTATGGAATAAATTGGAGTGCTGTCAATAGTTTATTAAGAATAGGTACATTCAGTTTATAGGTAATACAATAGATTAAAAAAAATGGTTGTCTGTAAAGTCGGTTTACTGACGATAGTTGAACGTGACAACGTCTTAAGGCCGATTGTGCTTCTTAATCGCTCGTTCCGCGCTCTCGCTTGCACTTCAAGCCTTACATGGAACGCCTCAGAGCGAGGTAACGCCGCATGAGTCATGTTTTTTCGTGCGTGCAGCCGGCTCTATCGAATTATAAGACGTTGTCACGTCAAAAATATATAGAAAGGAAATGCAATGCATGTAGTTAAATGCAGAATATTTTTTTTAAAACCTAGGTACATTAGTTTATGCATCTAAAAGAAGAAATCAATATTATCAACTAAATGAAGCTTTAAAATGTTATCGTTTATCTAATTTTTGATTACATACAGTTGAAGCTAATAATATCGTGTTAAAATCAAATCATCTAAGAAATGCAAAATTAAATAAACAATTTGCGAATTCACAGTCTCGTTGCGGCGTTCGTGCGAGTGGTCGCGTCTAGTTTTCTTTGCGGGATATTCTTTTGTTTATAAACACGGACGCGCTCGAGCGTGACGGTGCACAGCGCACGGCGCCAGCATGTCGCATGCGGACAGTAACAGTGTGTGTGTGAGTGAATATGAAGAGACGGTTTCTAGGAAAGACTTTATTGATGGTAATGATAGTAATGATATTTTGCTGGACGAAATTATGGAGACGGCTATAGAACTTTGTAAAAAATCTAATGATATCGAAGATGATGGTATTATGGGAGTTCGACGAGAGAGGAAAAGGGAGAGAGAAAAGGATGAAAATGAGTGGCAAGTTGTAAAAGGGAAGGAAAAAAAGCAGAGAAATACTAATAATGAGAAAATTGAAGTCTATGTATCCCACCCAGATAAAATGCCGAAACAATTCGAACTGGCTAAGTTGTTTAAAGAGTTTAATATATCTAATGTAATAAGAATTAAATATCTGAATCCATATCGTATTCGCATTGAATTTACCGAACATTCTCATGCTGATAAAGTATTATCATCAACGTACCTACAAGAAAAGGGCTTTAAAGTACAACAGGCCATGGAAGTTAGCTATACATATGGAGTGATACGAAATGTTGAATTGAAACTAAATGACGAAGAAATAAAGAGTCGAGTACAATGTGATTACCCGGCCCAGTTAGTGTCTGTTCAGAGATGTAGGCGGAGAGAAGGAGACAATTGGGAACTCTGCGAGACCATTCGTTTATGTTTTAAAGGATCGTATAGACCCCCCTGCGTTTATGTAGACGGTTTGAGGGTAGACGTAGAAAAATACGTACACTCGGTTTCACAGTGCCGAAAATGTTGGAGACTAGGTCACACGATCAAAAGATGCCCGTCGTCGAAAGTAGTGTGCCCCAAATGCGGTGGATATCACGCCAATTGCGACACAATGGAGTTCAAATGCATTAATTGCGGTGGTAAGCATATGGCGCTTTCTAAAACTTGTCCGAGGTATATTAAAGAACATAAAATACGTGACATAATGGCAGATTTTAATTGCACTTATAGAAAAGCTCTCACGCTTTACGTTGCGCCCGAAACAGCGATTGAACCCGAAAAAGAATCTGAAGATCCTCCACCTGATTTAAATTCTAATATATTTTCAACGCCGATTAAAGTTTCCGACAATACCCTTCTTATGCCGATATTGTTAAAACAAAAGTTGAAATTCACGAACAAAAACAAGAGAAAGCTGTACCTAAAAAGAGAAGAATAAAAACCAGAAATCATTTTCAAAAGAATTCGGTATTGGATTGGGATTTTTCATCATCGGCATCGGAGCAAGAGATTAAAGACGAAAAACCAGATGATCAGCCGGCGGCATCTAGTGATAGAATTAACTTTAGCGAGTTGTTATTAAAACTGAAAGATATAGTATTTTTGAATAAACTTAGTTGGCAAGCTAAAATAAGTAAATTGATAAAAACATGCATTGAATGGATTATACTTTTGATGGTAGAGAACATATCAGATTGGCCGTTAGTTAAGAACATTGTAGATAGTGTATTTAAGTTTAAATAGTATCTTAGCTTGTCCGACCTCAAATGAAGCAAGAAAATTAATTAAAATTGTAGATATCCTTAGGTTTAAGTAGACGTTAGATAATATGTTTTACTGTTAGAATAATCTGTTATGTTATGTTTTGATTTTATTTTTGAGAGTGACATGATCAAGTATGATCAAACTCTCGTATTAAATAGAGATTTAAAAAAAAAAAAAAATTTGCGAATTATTCAATAAAGCAATTGCCCTGAAAACATAATTACTATACGATATGTAATTTGCGCAAAATTGCTTCATTTGTTCTGACATAAATTGCACGTTTGTCATGTAAATAATTTTGTTCAGAAATTAATGGAAATCTCATACATGGGGTGGAGGTAATTAGTAGTTAGCATCATACCGTGACGCTGTTAATGGCGTGTGCTCGCCCCAATGAAATAGCGTTTGACAATTTACGGCTGTTTTTGAAAATAAAATGCTATAAATCTGCAATATTATATTTATAATATTATACTATATCGTGGTGATAAATAACTCTGTGTTTATTGGTAAATTAATCATAAGGTCGATAAATTTGAAAAAAAAAACGAGTGAAGCAATTCACGAAGATGTTGATACTTGATAATGCTCTTGCTCAAATGATAGAATTATAATACGAAATTGACTTTACAAACCAAACAATTTTTTTTCTTAATAACAATGAATTTATTTGAGCAACAATCAATTTGTAAGTGTTATTTTAAAGCTCATAATTATTAAAATATGTCTAACAACTTCATTTTATCACAATATATTTAAAAAAATCAGTGTTCAATTTTACGTTGATTCGATTTGGCTAATACTTCTTTCCTATACCAAACCTAATTCCGAATTTATGGGACAAAAGGATTAAGCTTTTATTAGGGTGCGTAATACTTCGCCCCACATGGGGTCAGCTAGGCCCCTAATTTGGGGCGTTAAATGCCCCCAAGCTTACAATGCGATCGGAAATTGGCAACATTGATGCGTAATTGCATTCTTGCAACACCGCTCGGGGCGGGAACCTTTGAATGCAATCAACAGACTGTCTACTATATGTTAATGTTATGAGTAGTTTATTAGATTTTCTGTAGATACTTTTGCATCATTGAGTTCGAGTTTATTCCCAATTGCCACTTGCATTACATAGTACGCAGATGGCACATGGCCCGAGGCGTACAGAAAATATTTTTGAATTAATACCTAAAGTTATAAGTTCAAATGTGTAAGATTTAAAAAATTGAATCGTCTACTGACTGAATTGTAAAAATTTTGAGTATTATTTAAGTACTTGCATCATTATCATTAACATAAAATTTCAATTATGTGAACAAATATATACCTGATATTCTTTAAATCTCAAAAATACACCTACTTCTTAGAAAGTAAACGTAATAACCTACCGATACTAGAACGACAGTTCAACCAACCCAAACATTCACGTTTCAATTATTTTCCCTCCAAAAATATATCGAGAGGTCAAAATAAACAACATTATTATTCAGGCTTCTAAGATTCCCGTCTCCGAGATAGATGTTTACCTGCGAACAAAGAAAATAAAATGAGCTTTTGCTAATCCACGTTTCTAATGAAGCAAGAAAAACGATTATCAGGATGGACAAACGTTTTATTTTAATGATAAATAAATACATTATAATCGTTTAACAAATATTGAGATGACAATTCTATTGATTATGCTACAGTAAAAGCTAAATGAAACGATTTTTAGTAGATATATTGTGGAAACTTATAGAAAACCTGAAATCAAAGAAATATATTAGGTATTAAGTTATGTAATAAAATACATTTCATTCTTGTCGAATATCTCAAATAATTTATAGTAACATTTTCTTGCAAAAAAAATGTCAAACAGCTATAAATACAATAATATGAACGACAAATGAGATTATATTTTCTTTGTAATAAAACATTCTAGTATTAAATCATACAATTGTTGAAAATATGCATAAATATTATGTATTACGAAACAAGGAAGTGGGAAAAGTCACATATATTAAGTCACAGATGCGATAAAAGACCTTTTATTCTTTAAAAATTAAAACGATAACAGCAGTGTTTAAATCTTCGCTTCAAATATATGCTTTATGGGCCAAGTTGCATTGTTTTCGCAAAACCATATTTCAACGAACTTTTTCACGCTAAAATTCATAATTTCTAATGGCTGGTTCACACTTTGATTAGTGCGAGTGCAGGTGATGAGTGCGAGTGCAGGTGTGTAGTGCGAGTAGTGTCCAATTGACTGCGAGTGCAGGTGATTAGTGCGAGTGCAGGTGTGTAGTGCGAGTAGTGTCCAATTCACTGCGAGTGCAGGTGATTAGTGCGAGTGCAGGCACGCTGCGAGTGAGGGGGAAGGGAGGGCGCGCGGGACGTGGCTACTCGCAGTCCACTCGCAAAAAAATAGAACACGCTTCTATTCACTTTACTACACAGCCTACTAAACACTCGCACTCGCAGTCGCTGTCCACACGTAGTTACTAAACACCTGCACTCATCACCTGCACTCGCACTAATCAAAGTGTGAACCAGCCATTAGTCTAATATGACTAACGACTTCAATTCTATACTGTTACTGGATACTGGATGGTCGCCAAGGAATTAAAGTTCTATGAAAATTATGTAATGATGTATGTGAGAAAGCTTGGGGTCTTTAAAATTAATTCTGGAACATTCTGGAAATTAGGAGATTAAACTATCTATCGTAAGTAGGTAAAAGTTATAAGAAACAATTATGTTCATGTTTTTAAGGGAACTATATCGAAATAATTATAAATTCAATATTTATAATTATGTGAGTATGTTAAAACGAAGTGCAATATTATAAATCAATATTTAAATTACCCAAAATAAAACACATACAATGAAAGATAAAAAAGCCATATAACTTTTCACAACAATACTTTCTAGGTCGATTTCTCCTGTCAATTAGTATCTATAGTTTTTTTAGCTCATTTAACACTCACAAACTGTAACACTATTGCAATCAATGGAAAGTTCAAACAAATAATTTACGATACTTTTGCAACAGATTTTTGTGTGGAAAAACGTGTAACTGACACTATCAGATTTATTCAGTACCGTAACTTTAAGTCTGGCTAAATTTATCATTGAATTATAGTGAATAAAGTATATGTTTACAATTACAAAATAACGTTATACCTACCCTATAACTTAGTTATTTTTGAGGAAGATTGGGAATAACGTAATACGTATCCTCGACCGGGATACTCGAGCAAATTATATTATCTACATATCTTAAAATTATTATGCTTGATTCAGAAGTTTTACATAATAGAGCGTCACTACATATAGAGCTAAATAGTTTACAAGTTTGTTCTCTTAGGTCTAAGGTATCTCTCATATCTTAAACTGCCACGCTCGAGTATTACCGAAAATTCCCCTATTCGCCTCCATCTCAACAGTAACTTTAATTCCGTATTTAAACATTCTACGTCAAAACGTCAAAATCGACACAAACCTCGATACTATACTATTTGGTAGTCATGACATTTTCAACTTTCTACTTTCTAGTACTCATACTACCTACTACCATTGCTCGTACGAGTACAGTACGAGCAGTTCTTCAGGAACTAGTTCTGAAGCCTCCTCACAAACTACCAATGTACAAATGTGCAGCGCATTACAAAGCCGGTCAAGCATAACAATTACCGCCTGAATTTTTTACGCTGGAAGAAAGAGCCCTCCACCTCCCAGGAAATGAGGTGCATATTAAAATTTTGTACGCCATTGTCATTTCTTTTAGCGTAGCCTTGTTGTACAAGTAGTGCAATTTTAGCTCGCAAATAATTAACGGACTTGGCTTAGATGGAATTTAAATGCATGGCGCACGTTAAAGATGAGATTAGTGTACATACTTCTCTGTACGTGGACTTTTTCTGGATTAATTGTGGAATAATAATGTTAGGTAATTTAATATAGTATTAAACATTTAACTCAGTAGATATTCTTCGATTATAAGCAATATTGGAACAAATAATTGGTTGTTTTTTAAATGAATATACATATTAATATTGTTAATCTATGGAATGCGTGAAAGGCTTATTGTTGTAAGTATTAACCAAGAAAACAGATAAAGTAATGTGATAAGCTTTTACATATGGAGAACACTGTTATCCCTAAAAATATCTAGGTAAATTGTTGTATACAATCATCCTGCTAAAATAAGTTTTACCTCTTATTCCTAAGTCTAGACACTCAAAAGCTTTGTCTTTTACCTCCTGCAATTTTGTAATACGTTTTTAAAGATCTTACGCAAAAATGTTCTAGAACAATCTAGAAAGATTCTGTAAGTGCACGAATCTCTTTAACAGAGTACGGTTAATGTTTTGTTTTTGCCATGCCCTGATTGCCAGTGGCCATCGCTAACGACACGAAACTGGAACGATTTAGCATGCAAATCTAATAGCTTGATTCAAAGGATGTTTTTAAATTAATGCTGCACTTTTTAGCTGTTTTGTAAGCTGCATATTTGACGATGTGCTGGAAAGCATTTACGTAGCAAAAACGTTTTTGTTTTTGCGTACTTGATAGTTGTTGATGCTGAAATTAATTTTGACCATACGTTTGTGATAATCTCGATGGTTTAGCTTGTCAATTTGGTTTTGTTCCCAATAAATTGGAGTACTTACATAACAAGTGATTTAAAAAACTGATTTTCAAGAATAAGTGGTTATTAAATCGTAGACTGCCTAGTAGAAAACGAGGTCTAGAAATAATAGAAAACTTAAGTAACAAGAGAACTGGCATATGTTCAAGCCAACATGTTGCACGGGCATAAAGGGTGTAATGATACACATAGCACCCTTTTAAAGATTGGATTACGAATACTTTCTAGCATTTTCTATAACAACCTTCTATTTCCCTAACATAGACATTTAAGTACCTATATTATGTTCATAGTACCTATCGTTATAATTATGAAATTTACATAGGAAAAAAGTATCTTTTATAGGAGTGCACTTTTTATCAATATAAAGTCAATATATTATATACTTTAATAGACATATCTACTGTCAAAATGGAATTGCTTGACCGGCTTAAAACAATTTTATCCAATTATGCTCATGTAGCAGATGGCGTATATCTAGGAAATGTCGATAATTTATTTACTAGCTTTTCGCCGAAGCTTCGCTCGCTTGTAGTTCTCGTAATCGATAGCTGTTTTTTTTATTAAGTCTGTGTTATCGTCTTCAAAGGCTCTAAGTATGTGATTTGCTAAAGTAAATGAAATGGATAGATACTTTTCCGTGCAAAACCAAAGTAAATACCTACATTCTGTGAATAAGTGTTTGATTATTGCAAAAGTGTAAATAATAATAATAAATTCAAAAAACCTTTGCCTATTGGATTGTTCTCATTATCAATTTTCTTACTAAAAGGTCTTTCATCCTCAAAAACAAACGAACCTACACTCACAAGAAAAGCGGACTCTCCTGAAATCAATCTTTTATTCATGTCCAAGTGGAAAATGTTTTTCTTTATTTAAAAAGGTAATCCATCAATACATTGAGCGGATTACATTTTTAAACAGTTGTTTCCTCAAGAGGATGCTTACTCCGGTCACTCGGCCAGATGGCCTGTAGCAGTTCGCAATTTTTCGTATAAATCTGTCATGTTTTGAAGGTTACCAATGTTGTAGTATTTAAACTTTTTTGAGGAAATTATTATTTTATTAAATTTGTAATATGTACATGATTGTTATGATAATTTTATAGATATATGCAAAGTCAAATAAAATCCATTTAACTCATTGGTTAATGAGTTTTTATTTATTTTTAAAAAGTTAATGACGGTAATCATTAAAATGTTGGTTGATTCAAAATATTACCATCGTTAAAAATAACAATAACAATACCATAAAATCATATTTGATTTTATGGTATTGTTATTGTTATTTTTATTGTACAGTGTATTCACTGCAATACCAAATCAAAAGCAACTTCCAATCCAAAACAATAAATTCATAAAAATGCATACCTGTCGAAATATCGAGAACCTGCCAAACAACATGCATGTTATGATTCAATATATAGATGCACTGAACAAAGTTAAATGCCTAAAAATACAATAAATATAGAAGCAGCCGCAGAAAGCTACGGGCCTTGAAACAGAATTTAACGATGTGGCTCACGGTAAGTTTGATGTAATAGTAGACCCACTATTGTCGGCAATTTTCACTTGGAATATAGCTATAATTTCTACTGGTTTCTACCTGAAGCACACAATAAGAAAATGTATAAGAAAAACGTGCCATTCGATCGTATATTCTGTATTTGATCAGCTTAAAATCAATGCAGTCAGGAACTTGGCCTAATAGGAGACTGTATCGGAAGTGTTTCCAGAAATTTCGATACGGAATCACATTTAGGTGAGATTAAAAATGAAATCGACAATCTTAGATTACATTACGGAATAAGGATAAGTGTTACATAAAGTAAAAGAAATTGTTTATTTAATATTAAATGAACTTAATGAAATGAATCCTATTGAAATAAAACGAACATTTTCAAGACATTTATTCAGTATTCATTAATTAATCACGTTAATACTTAGTAGGTACTGAAACGGTCATGAAATTTGATAAGAAATTTAGTCCAAAATCGAATTAGGCAATTGGGCTCAAACCTTATCTAAATTCGAAATACGTTACAATAAAGTTATTTATTACCTTACCCAGTTCATCAAAGTGATATGGGCTTATTTACTAGCTTCATACACCTACGCATAGAGATTAAACTCGTGCGTCTATATTCTCGAGAAAACCTTCACAAATGTCACTCCAACATTCTCAAATACATATAATACCAAGTATAAAATAACATTTGCCACTTAATTCTCTAATCTCAAACTCAATACAGGCATATACCTCTTCTATCCTCAATATATTTTATAATCCATCATGTGGCCAAGTGTGGATTGATAGATGTCACATTTCGTTTATAAATTGGCTGTTAACCTTTTCTATTTTCTTAGATACTCGTTCTTTTTCTTAAAATAAACAACCGAAAATCAATTCGGAAATACCGATTAAAGCAAGAGAAAGGACAGCCGCAGTTTTTACCTTGTCATAGTTTTAGTTTCTTACTAGGCTTTCTCACTGTCTTTTTTCTGACTTGTAGTATTTAATAAAATATTTATATAATTCTTTATTTCCTATATCAATCAGAAATAGCGTTCCATTAATAACAATTCTATTTCTATTCGTGTTTTGAACTTGCAGGTATTAGCAAGATATATTGTTACAGGACAAATGTTTCGATTCAACGAATCAACACCAGTTACTATTTAGAAATTCACATCCCTGGAGAATACAGTATTTTGAGATTGGGCTTCAAGATAAAACAAACTGAGTATTGGTGAATGTTTTGTATTTACTTACACCAAGTTACTTTTATATGTTACATTTTTATATGTTAATGAATTATTGTAGAAAGCGAGCATTAGTTTCCATCGATTATGTTCTTGTATAATAACAAAATCGATGCTTAAAAATGATATGCTGCATGTTCTATGTCTTTTCTTTGCTGACAGCGATAAATATACGGGTTTTTTTTTTAAATACGAATTCTATTTGTTTTTTATTTGTTACTGAATATAATTTTGCACAAAATCTAAATTAATTCTAGAATAAAATTTCTTTTGCAATGCCTAATAACCCATTGAGCCCCAAGCGGCCCGATCGGTCCCAGACACAATAGATTTTCTATTGTGTATGTGGTTCCGGGGCCTGAGTTATTAAATGTCCTTATTGACTTCAATTATACAACACAAGCTATTGAGGGGTGAAATTAAGTAAATTATAAAATTTGAATTCATAACCGAATTATGTTCGAAGCGCGTGAAATAAGCCGATTAACGTACTTAGCTAATAACTTTACCGTAAGACGTAAAGAGGGGAACCTCTACCACGATACGCGCAAATCGTTAAACACAAAACCTTAGGACGACGTACATTGCTCCTTAAGTAGGCTCGGTTTACATTCACGCTTTTATTTAGAAAAGAAATGCCGCAATGTACGCCATCGTCTTAAGGGCTTCTTGAGGTTTAAATAACGCAAGGGATCCCTTAATAAGTAAGTAATCACCGTGAACGGGTTTTCAACACCATTAATATTTAATGGGGCATTAAATTTAATGTAAATAATGCGTGTGGAAATGAATAAATAAAGAAGGTGGTTGGTATAATGGCTAATTGTTTATTTTCCTATTAAGGAAACAGCACGACGTACTGTATCACCTGAATCGAACTTATAAGATAAAACTCCCAAAACTGTCTATTTTTAGGACACAATTATCTGCTTTTTCCTTGTATTATCTTTACTTTTTATTTTTGTTACATCGCTCTACACAGGCCTTTCATAAGCACATGCTTACTATAACAATCATCAATAGTAAAATAACTGCATATCATACAACGTAACAAAATCCTTCAGAAAACGACAACAAAGCGATAGCTCTACACTTTACAGTCTACATTAGTATATAATATCGGTAAAAACCGTACAAAGTTCAGGTGGAGTCGACGATTATAATATCGATATTATAATAGCATTTTCGTCTATTATCCTGTACGACGTGGACGTATAATTGAATAAAGTAACGATCAGTAATTGAGTTTCCAGTGCATGAAGCGAAGCGCCAAAATATTATCCTTTTTGAGACGTAGGGTTTTTCAGTATAATACTTTTTTATATTGTCATTATAAAGCTGTTATTTTTCATACACAAGTCTATGAATATTTACGTAAAGTTTCTTCTAATATGTACTATTACAAAAATATCAACAACCTGATAAAATAAACCTTCGACCTCAGTTAATCTTTTAAATCTAAAATACTACCTACTCGTACCTGAACGGATATACAATTTATTTATTACATGTGCTCTATTTCAACACTCTCATTATCCTTTTAGACAGAAGATTCCACACGACCGGGGAGAGATCAAGCGGAAAATCGCCACTTTTACAAGACATAGGGGATAAATTGTCAACATGGAAAAAGGAAAATCGCATCAATCAAGCAAGCTCAATTGGGCTAAATAACATAATTTTCCAGACAAAAGTAGAACATTATAGTGTTCAAAGATTAACAAAGAACATTGAAAAGGACGTAAAATAAATTTAACGTCATTCAGCTCGTCTATTAGTATCAAATGTCTCCTTCAATTTGTCTCAATGATAAACGATTGAAAATTCTCGCAAGATAATA
The DNA here is from genome assembly GCA_907164665.1 of Colias nastes. NCBI lineage: Eukaryota > Metazoa > Arthropoda > Insecta > Lepidoptera > Pieridae > Colias > Colias nastes. The sequence goes on along the minus strand of CAJQZM010040868.1, from coordinate 22,419 downwards.
AACATACAAACAACACAACAACAAATGGTCTCCTCTGATTGCTGAGGACGCTTCGAGAAACATTTCAAATGATTTATGTTGGCATGACGTAATTGATTGGCGATTGTCTGGTAGCTCCACAAATCATCACTATCTAGCATACAGAAAGTCTATCCTTACATCTCTATGAAGAAATAAAATGTCAAACCTTACATAAATGCCCGAAGAATATAGAGACCTATAGTAGAGCCATTTTAATAGGCAACATTTGACAGTTCAACAAAATTCAACAACGTAACCTAGTAACGACGACATAGAATAACATGATATTTCGTTTTGTTAGAACTGCACATTTGCTTAACTTTTTTCAATTACGATTACATATTTATAATAATAATGACCGATACAAGTAATTTTAGGATTTGATTTTACTGATAAACCATTCTAAACATAATAAACAATTTCTGATTTAAAGAACTGACGTCGCTACAATTTTGTGTCAATAAACCTTTTTTCTTTTTAAATACCAGAGACGTTACTCTAAAACTCGAAATCTGACATCTAGAATCGAATGCATTGATTACTTGGCAATAAAAATCATCATAAATTATTGACATGTGTTTCAAGTTCGATTGACAAATGTTTCAAGTCCGTATCGATTAATTCACTTTAATCGATGTTTTTAAGCAGGTTACCACCCTATGATGATAAAATTGATAGACGTCAAATGTTGCCTATTAAATTGGCTCGACAATAATACCTAATCCAATATATTTGACATCATCTGAAAAACATCTTCAAATATTCTGGGCCTATGTGTTATCCGTACCTGCAACGAAAAAATATTGCCTGTAAGTAATCCGAACATTCTTCTTTCGCTTGACACGTCACGAACGAGGACTGACAGCTAAGATGATTTATAGGCAACCAGAAAATTGATTGACTCAGCCTCGTTGCTCGCCAAAATACGTCCAGTAAACAAAGGAATATAAAAGTGTGGCTATTAACGCGTTTAATTCTGTATTAATCAGAGTAGAAATGGGATTTAACTACGCACTATTTAACGTTTTAACCTTTTGTTAACGCATTAATTTGAGAAATCTGAATATCAATCTAAAACTGACAAAACAGAACCACCAGACGAAGCTTTTATAGATTTTTCATCAACACAAATTAGTTAACAATTTAATCAACGTTCTTATCAATAAAAGGATAGATGAAGATATAACAAAATACATTACTCTCACACGTGTGAACAACTTGCACAAACTATGCATCCAAAAGCAATTTAGCCAAACTTATCAGAACTATCTCATAATGACTAGACTACGGTTATTCTCAATCTTAATCTATGGTCTGACGTGCGCATGATATATGATTGTGACATTCCGTAATTGATTGACGATATCTAGGGACGTGCTTTATGGTACAATTTTACATTCCAGTTAGGATAGGGATCTGTAACTGAGTCTGCTATTGAAAGCGTGTTTGAATGGGATATTAATATCATATATGATATGAGTTTCAGTGGACATTTTTTTTTATTCTTTTGTTAAATCGAGGCTCGAGAGAGATGAGTTTTGTGAACAATTAGTGATTGTTAAATTTGAATTAATGAATAAATATTTCATGTTTCTTATGATCTCAATGATCATTATCTCGACTTCATTGTAAATAAAGAAAAAGGAAACTTATTGGCAAAAAATTTGATCTTTATTTGTTTTGGGTTTCGTTTACACACGACCAACAAATTTTATACCTACTTGCAATAAAAAAATACCTTCGATCCCAATTTGATCGTGACATTCGAGTTATTTAAAGGTTTTAGGTTAATGACTCAAAAATTAGCAGGGCGTACAGAATCTGGTTAATCAGCGCGTTAACGAGTTAACATTTTTTATCGTTCTTTTTAACCGTTACGGGTTTGAAATAAACAATAGTTAAACGAAAAAACCGTCACCCTTGAACAGGTTGTCAGGCCGCGGCTGGTTGATTTTTAGCTGACGCTTTTTGATTTTTTAACTTTAAAAGTTATCAAAAAGTTGGTCAGCTTTGATACCTTTTTTTCAGATAAGTCGAACAACGTTTGTAGAGGTTTATTTTTTACTTTTTAGGCTATAGTACCTGATAAAGAGATAAGATATGTATTCAGCACAATTATTATAGGAAACAGAGTCATATGCGTTGGGAAAATACCACCTTAATAAAATTAAACGTTTCTCAGTATTTATAATAACAACTTCAGTCAAATTCCACACAATATAAATACGAAATTAAAGTCAACAAACTGAGATTTGTTCGTTTTCCATTGAAAGCGAACAAAGGGCATTAATAAATAATATCTTCTACTTTCTAGTAATAAATTCATTTCACCCAGTACGTAATATTCATTTATTCGATAACAATATATTACATTTTTATGATAAATGGGTCTATTAAGCCAATCTATTCCGTTGACTCCGTGATCTAGTTAATAATGCAACAATATAGTAAATCATGCATAAGTGCGGGTTAAATATTCATGAGGGAAGAGATAGGGAATAGGGGAGACGCGTAGGTTGATAAGGGACAGATATAATGAGCGTTGAATGACCTTCCCGCGGTCGAGTGTCTTCGGGCGTCTTCGGAAATGTTCGGAGCTTATCTGTGTATCTTAGACGCAGACGCAGTCCTGGCTTTGTGCAAATGGAATGTTGCAAGACTTATAAGCCATAATTGTTTCACTTATTTCTCAACCATTGCAATTTGCAACATTACAAATCCTATTAGAGTTTAGACGTTATAACACTTTATCGTATGATTAGGATAGGCGTCTTTATATCTACTAATAAACAAGATAAATTTTAACGTTTGGTAACATTAAATGTTTAAAATATTAAACTAAATCCTCAGTAGACAATGTCAAAACTTAAAAAGCTTCTTATTTAAGTAATTTTCATTTCCTTAATCATTTTGTGCCTACTACATAGTAGGTAAGTTATAATTTAAACAATAACCATTACCATTCCACATAAAACTGTGTGAAAATTTAAACTTAAAACACTTTATATACTACTTTATAGTCCACTAACAGGAAAAAAATCACCTAAGCTATTAAAGTATTCCAATCTCACGACTTTAGTCACAGTGCTTCAAGCGTACAAAAAACATGTCAATTAAGAACGAAAAAATCATTACCCATAGTTCACAAGGACAACGACCTGGTGGAGAGTCATTAAGATGAACATTAACGCTGTATTGGACAAAGACTCGTCATTTAGTGGGCTTTAATATTTTCATCTGTTTATGCATAACCTTGTGATAGAACTATGTATGTAAATTGTAAGTACCTATTTACCCATATTGAAGAAACCATAATACTTGTGTGACTGATCAAATTAAAAAATACCTACACAAGAAAAGGCAATATAACTATACTTACTTAGTTGTATTGTTTTCTCTTTAACCCCAAAAAATTTTACTATTATTAGCCGCGTACTGACTGAGCGAGCAGCCTCGTGAGCAGCCGCGTGAGGCAAATCCTCGGTCGGTCAAGACGAGCCTCGCCCGAGGCAAACCCACGTGCTGCCTCGCCCGAGCTTGCCGCGGCCCGAGCCAAACATTGTCGGTTTTTGTCCATTCAATATTCAACTGAACTTATTAATTAATAATTGATTACCAAATAGATGATACAGCTGGTCATAAATTTGTCGAATCATGCTCTACTTTCTAAGACATTATTGTTATAAACCTATAATCAATTTAAAGACTTTATCTTAATATAATTATCGAGATATAATCGATGATGCGAAGATTACTTTATATTCGTAGTGAATTAAATGATCCATGCAATTTTATGATTATAACGCTATCTATGTAGGTGTCAATTTATCAATAACTAGCGGCTCGCCCCGGCTTCGCCCGTGGCCCATGTTTACCTTTTATTTTTCATAAAAACTATCCTATCTCTCAAGTTGGATCGAACTGCACATAGTGTGCGAATTTTATTATAATCGGTTAAGTGGTTTAGGAGTCCATTGAGGACAAACATTGTGACACGAGATTTATATATATTAAGATTATATTATGTTTCGTGGAAGAAAATAAATTTCCTTTGCTATACTTATAACTTTGTACTATAAGCAGAATTGATACAGGAAATACGTAAATCAATTCTCGATAAAGTGTAATAGATCTTTTTGCAAAAACATATTATTTACCTTTCATATTGTGTCAACAAAAGCGAAGCCAGGAAAAGCGTCTAGTTACGAAACCTAATTTCCAAAAAGCGCCTAGTAATTTGGTACTAAGATTTTTGCCTCACAGCGGGTGTAATGACAAGGTCTGTGTATAAAATTTAATAATAAGGTAACTCTGTACAAGTTTATCTTTATGAAGGGTTGCGTAACTCCAGAGGTGACTCACCTCCTATCAAGAGCCATTCTTCTTAGAAGCTTCAAGTATTACAGGCCTAATTAAACTACGTACCTATTATGAAGACTTCATAATACTTGTACACGAATATTCTCTCACAAAAATTGTATTAATACTGTGCAAAAGTTGCGTTTATTTTAATTTTGGTTGGCAATTCTCTTCTTTCCTTTGATGAAATTAAGAAAAGTCATAAGGACGTTTCGTAAGAACGATATTAGAATGTAATAAATAAAGACAAATACAAGAATAAATAAAGACATTTGCATATTTTTCTGGCATTCAGCCTTCTTTATATGTATATACAAAACATAATTGTATCATAATAACCAATTTGAATTATGAATATTTAATAATAATAAAAGCTTAATAAAATCAATTATCAATTCATTAAATGTTAACAGATCACTTGTATCCTCATTCCTCATATTATCTTTAGGTACATAATACATATATTTGAATTAGATTATTTGAAATCAAAAGATATAGTTAAACCCCAAACTCGATATAGTCGGTGTGACCGAACATCAAACTTGCGAACTTTACAAAAGTTTTTATTGAAAATTCGTCTTGGCATGGATATTGGGAAATGTGATTTTTGTGATTCCTAACAATATTGTGTATGACATTTGTTTGCGGTTTAGTTTTGAGACAAACTTTGTTCTAGGTTTTCTTGTGAATGAGTTATTGCGATAGTTACTTTTATGTTTTGAATATAGAGATACCTATATGCGAAATGTAAGTGTGAAGAATAGAAAATATGATAGATTGAAAGTTTATGTAAGTGAACAATTTTAAAAATAAGATGATACATCTACCTAGTAGGTAGATCTTATTATAACTACCTACTTTATTATTAGGAATAATTAAAAAAATTGAATAAAAATAAAAGAATCTGTTAATCGGGTAAAATAAGCCTATTAAAATCAGTTCATAAAATTTCATTAGAATATTGAAGCATTTATACTCTCTAAAATTATTTATACGTAATTTTAATCTTACATTATCTTCTCAAAACAACCTTATTATTATCAAGTACCTACTCTATTTAGACATCCTATTTCGCAATGATTATATCCAACTGAAGTTACCATTCAACTATAAATCACGTTCCCAACAGCATTGGGTAACTATTACGACTATAAATATTCCGGTATAACTATATTAAGTAGTAATATAACTAACGTATACAAAACCCTAGAACTGGTTTAACTGAAAGTGAACTTGCTTAGTCACTGGATAAAATAAGAGCATGAGAGCAATTTATGATCTAAATATATTTCATGTTCAATGTATGAAAACCTTTCGTAAAAATTGTCAAGGTATTTATTGGTGACAGCTGTGTATTAATATGTAAGACGATTATGTTATTTATTTTTTGCGTATTTAGCATGAATTGAACTTTTTATTTACGTAAGATGGTATGTTATATTATATTTATAGGTATGTTATTAAAAGTTATATTTTAGCATTCATGTAGCCACCTACCCTCAATTTAAATATCTTTGTGTGGGTGTCTCTACTATGAAGGATAAATTAATGACTGAAATGAATGAACAATAAATTCCAAACGCAACACACATACACACACACATACAACAACATAGAAGACTTCTGTAATTCTATTGTATAGTGAATAGTCAACATAAATAAACATAAAAATTTAAATAGAAATAATATCCGAATCATAAACAATAATACTGCTACACTTCTAAACTAGGTACTCTTATTCGCAACCTTAAATTCTATTCAAACTAAATTTCATCACTAAACATATTTGCACTAAAACCTAGTTTCGATTGCAACAAATACACAGAATAAAGCAAATCCTTTAACACAATCGTGTGTGCAGGTTCTAAGGCACGTTCGTAGTCGCGACTTACGGCCACTGGGACTTGGCTGATTAACATTTAACAGTGTAAACTGGGCTTAATAAGATTGCTAATTTAGCCTTATTTGGGGTGGACCTTTGATTTTGTGCAAGTTTTTGCGTGGCTTTTTAACGGTTTTATTTAATAGAATTTGGGTAAATATGTGTTGAGTTTGTTATTTAGCTATTGTAATACATATTACCATGGTATAATTGGTAGGTACTGTAGAATTTAGGATAAAAAAAAGTTTAAGTTTCAAATGGAGATATTTGGCAAGATCTTGACGAATTTTCCTCTAACGGAAGCACTAAAATGTATATGAGACATGAAACTATTTATAAAAAATAGCATCGCATCGCTGTGCCGGTTGGAGTGGGGGGTGTTAGGTTTTTTCGTTACGGAATTTTTACATTCGGTCACCGCGCTCAAAGTCTGAGATAAAAGCTATGCAATACCTTAAAAATCTTAATAAAGAATTTATAATTTATATAGTAACGATCATTATCGGAACAGAAAACAAAACAAAATCGACATTTAACATAAGTTATGCTTTCAAACAAGAAACAGGAAAACCGGTAGGTACTTCCGTACGTGCCTTTACCAAGTGTACGGGATTAGGGCAATAACAATAATACGATAAATATAATTAAAATAGAGTATTGCAAATAACTAAGCTGTGACTTGAATTGAGATCTTTCTGTCGTTTTTGGTAACATCGAGTAGGGTACTGGCACCAGTAGTCAGCCTTTTAGTGGTAAGTTTGGGTTCAAACTCATATATGAAAATATTAGAAACAGTCAATTAAAAGTCTTTTGAATGAATTGACTTACTCATTTATTTAACTTTATTACAAAATTAACAAAAGTTACAAACATAATCTTTAATATAATGAAAAATACGTTTTAACAAAATATGGCACTTTTTACCAGTGTTCAGCCGCCAAAAACTAATACTCAGCCGTATTGCCACCCAGTGGTCAGCCTCTCTTGAGATCAATAGTTTTAAGCTTAAAGATTAAGAACATTAATTAACAATTAGTAATAGGTACTTAGTTTAAAAACAGTGAAACAAACAAGAAACAATAAGAAACAACTTTAAGAAACAATTTAAATATGAACGGCTGAACACTGGATCTAGGACCTAGATTCTAGGTTCACCAGTACTCAGCCATGTAACAAAATTTAACTATTGAAGTGGCCGACTATTGAGTTTTTGATAAAAATATATATGGTATGAGTATTCTAGATAAAAGGATAAATTCTGAACTTAAAAATGATAATCATAGACCTTTAAATAAAAAAATTGCGTTAAAACCAGTAGTCAGCCGGGGGTGGCTGAGTACTAGATAATGTATATAAAAACGGGAAGCAGTAGTCGGCCACTTCATTATTTAATAATTCTTAAGAAAAATAATATACTTTTTAATTGGTTACGATGCCTAAACTCTTGATAAATATAAATTCGAATACAACGTGCCATAAATATTATAGAAAAATTAAATAAGTTATCTTTTCTGCGAACGCTTTCCACTAACGAAAAAATAGCGCTCGCATCGCTTGTGGCCTCTTCAGCTTACGACGTCGGAATGAACTCATATTTAATGTACTTCGCAGCCACTTAGCAAACATTTTTGGAATTTTTTCAACAAATGAAAAGTCACAGAACCAATTAAAAATAAATTGATTGGTTAATTTCGAATAAGGAACTATTTCTATAGGTTTTAAACCGAAAAAGGCTGAGTACTGGTGTGGGGCTGACTACTAGTGCCAGTACCCTACCTAATATTTACTTGGAAATTTTATTGTTTCATAAATATGATAAACTTACCTATTAGTTATTAGAATAGGTTTGGTTTCATAGATCCTTTCGTACAAACAAAAAAAATCGTATCGTATCTTATTATGTGTAACATAAACTGGATTTAAAACGTGCTTTATTCATTTAACCCTACATTTCCAACACTTTACGAACAATGCCCTACACTACTTGCTCGTGACCTCTTTCCCTAACTTAAATGGACATTTAAAAAAATGTTCACCATTTTTTGTTGCCAAATATTTTGAAACAAAAAGAATATGTAGAGTACATTGACCTTTGGGATAAGGAGTTGATACATTTCACATCTGTTTCTATGATCGATTTTTTACGAGAATAGAAATGAATCGCCCAATATGTTGCTAAGACTCGAGAACGGCTCGACCAATAGGTACAGCTATTTTTTTTTAAGTATTGTTAAGGCACAAGGAAGCTTCATATGATGAAAAAAGGGGTAGGCAAAACAACGTATACAGCTTGTAAAGTCATAATAAGATTTACCTAGTATTCCTCTAGAATATTTTATTTGCACTGAGCATCGAACCCAAAACCTCTCAACGTAAAAGCACTCACCACTATACCAAAAGAACAATCCACGGATCATTCACTATTCCATATCAATAGATAAACAAAAAGACAACGGAATAAAATAAAGACGTAGCGTTCACAATACCATAGAGCGGACAATAAACATTTTACTTTTAAATTTGCTCAATGTACCTACGTAGGTCTGTTTATACAGCTCAGATAGATTTCAATTTGTTGTATTTGATTTTCGTTACATATTTGTAGACGGAACTCAGTTGATAGCATATTGATGTGATGCGAGTGCATGTTCAGTAGGTAAATATGCATGGGTGAAAAGAAATAAGAAACGTGTAATGGAAACACGAAAAATCATCGCGAAAAAATAACTACGGTATACTTAATTTGTTATATTTAAGTTTGATAAGCAGTTACTTTAATTCCATCAAATCCATAACTGTTTTAATAAAATTGTGTGTTGAAATTAAAAAATACCTATGCCTATTCGAATCGTAAAACTTTCGAAACATTAAAGCTCTTTCAAAATAATTATTTACTAATCCAAGAAAATAGAACTAACATGTCATACATAATCCTTATTTAAAATCAGTTTTAAGACGCATAATGTGTCAAATATCATCACGCTACATTTAGCATTTAGCTTTTCACTAAGCGGCAATAAACCCAGAAGGGTTTACTTAGAGGACTTATGAGCTCTTACGTATAAAAAGTGTGAAATTTGCAACATTTTTTAATGTTTTTATATTTAAAAAACATAAAAACATACATAAAGTCAGAACGATAAACAAAAATATTCTTACGCTAGTTACTCTGCTGAAGAACTTTATTCTTGTACATTTTATTTTTTTAATAATATTTATTATTTATTTGCAAAATGTATGTAGTAGTTTACAATAATTACAATCCAAATCAATACATTGATCAGCAAGGACATGCGAATCAAATCATCTCAATATCAAAAGCATGTACGTATTTCATTGTCACATAGGCATATAATATCAATACAACCAAATTAAAAATCTTATCCTTCTCTATGATCTAATCAAGATTAGGTAATCTCTTAATACCTTACATATAAAGATAAATCCACACTTCAACAAACAAACCACACATTATAGCGCTATCAAAAACTAATATTCCTGTTTCCCATCAATTTGTTGCAATCTTAATTTAAATCTAAATGATTGTACGGTGTAGAATCACTTACCATTTTGAATATCTTAATAGAAATCACCAGCGATTTTTGTTTTTTGTATTTACCTGCAAATGAGAAAATTCGATTAATTTTATTGTGATTACGTTAATTTGATACTATGTGATAAGAAGTATTACGAAAGTTTTATTTACAAATGTGAAATTTTGTTTAGCCAAACCTATGTATCTACATTTAGGTAGGAACTTATTATTTTACTTAGAAAAAAATGATAATAGTTGTCATAAACTTAATAATGATTTGTGCTTTACATATGATTGTTAATTGTTATTTCTTGTATAAACATCATAAAGGGTCATTAAGTCGTAAATATATACCTACACTATAGGTATTTATTTACGATTTAATGAAGGCTACTAGGTACTTCAACTATTACTGTAGGTCCTACAGTAATAGTTGTAGTACCTAGTAGCCTTAGTTTCTATACTTTTTGCTGATCTCTTTTCACTATTAAACCCATCGTTCAATGACTTTTATCAATAAACACATCAATACAATATACCTAATTCATGTTTTCTCCTGTTCAAACAACCCATAGTAATACGTATATACTAAATCTTCTGGTGAACATAAATCAAGAGTTGGCGACTTTCGTGTCACTTATCAAACAAGGGGAGTAAATTTGATTTTAATTGAACAGGCGTAGCCGTTAAACGATTCAATGGAGACAGACAATAAAATGAAGCAACTTTCCCGCAAGCTAAATTAGATCTACATTTAGTGTGCTTGTAAATAAATCGAGGCTTATATTGAAGAGATTGGATTTTAGCTGATATTTCAAAAATATTTTTTTGGAAAATAAAAGGTTTAAATATTCTTAAAACTAGAGATAGAAGTTTAATTTAAGATAGCATGTAACTCCTTTTAATTGAACAAATTGTTCATATGAGTAATAAAGTCTTTAAACCTAAGTATATAAGCAATCAAATCTTTTCATCGTCAAAATTATTTGACGTAAATGCAGAAGAAACGAAAGACTAAAGAAAGAAAACTCGTGATTAAAAATCTTCTAGAGATATGAAATATTCTGTCTGTATATCTTATACATACGCAAGCCCGAGCAATGTAAACAAAAACAGCAGAAAATCGTATAAACGCAACACATAAACAACATAAAGTTATTTCCTTTAAAAGAAACAGATTTCCCCTAGATAATGTATGTCTATAGCTTCACATGAAACATATTCGGAAGTAAATTTGGCCAAAACGCAGAGAAATATTAAATATACGCTTTGTCGGGTTCTTGGCAACTGTTTTGACACGAGTCACACTATTTTTTTATTATTGTTTTTTAAGTTTATTAGGTCTATCTTCATTTCCCCGTCATCTTTATGCCGTCTTTATTCTAATGCTTTATTAAAAACCTGACGATGATGCTTAGCGATGATGTATCGAAAGTCGAAACCGGTCGTAGTGTTTTTGTAATAAAAATCTAAATAAAAGTAGGATATTGTGTGTTTCTTTAAAAAAACTAACTATAAATTGCAGTTCCATCAAGAGAAACCAATACAAAGTTTAAATAATATTATTAAAAGGACTTTTAATTAACAAAACAATCGATGAAACTTGGTTTTTAAAAGATGTAAACAAAAACTCGTTAAAAACAGAGATATTCTAGATGTAACGTAGATCGTTAGAAGTGAACACAAATCTGAATCTCCGCTTTTATCAGACTACAAAGAAATATGTTGTTTTTAGTTTTATTATCAAAAATGTTTCTACTATTTATCAAGAAAATATTCTATTAAGAACCATCTCAGTAGGTTTTTGAATTATTTTATTTGTTACCAACCACCAATATTACACATACGTACTTACCTAAGTTAGAAAGTATGACTGCTAACAAATTTATATCCAAATGACTGGACTTATCGGGATGATATTGCGCAGCAAATTTAGAATCATATTCTTAATAATGAAGGATAAGGCTAAGCTTTTACTCAAGTACTAAATTAGCAAAGCGCAAAGCTAATGAACAATGCCGTCCATTAACCAAATCCTTGTAAATATTCACAAAAATGATCCAACGGAGCACGTACGAAAAGCGGTCTCATCATTTTCGCACATCGTTAGTGAACCTCACAACGCATTTAATCCTCAAGTCCTTCTAATGAGTGAAAAGGAACCGAGCAAAATGGAATTACAATGATTTACACCGAGTCGACCCAGAATGGAAATTCCGACGTTGAGTCGCGTTTGATTTACATTTTATGGGTACCACAAATTTGTGAATGGCTTAGTTTGTTGGTTTAGTGTAATAATTATTGTGATTTATAGGTCTATGTGTGCGTTATTTTATAGTTATTTGTTTGTTATAAGGTAATGTGAAAGTGAATAAAAAAAATTACAACTTAATAATTAAGCATAACTTGATAAATTATTGAAATAAAAAATGAACATAAAGTGAAAAAATCGTATCTCTAGTGCAGTAATTTATAAATTTTCATCAGTGTAAATGGTATAGTATTGTAAGTCAATAAATAAATATAAACAGATGTACATAATACAGCCATCAGAAAAGTCTAGTTTAAAATCATGTCGCGTCGCATCTGAAACTCGCTCCAAAGATAGTTGCAAAACTTTACACACCCATTAAATTCTTGTAAACTTTCAATCAAAACTTCCCAACTTTTCCCAACTCCTGCCAAATTGTGTAATACATTATACAAGGAAATTTAGGGCAATAATAATGTGCTTAGGAGGCAATATGAAGAACAGGCATTAAAAGAGTAACTGGAAATTTACTTCAGTATTTTGTTCTTGAGTTACGGGAATTGTCATTCTTTCTTTAGAAAAATATTATATGATTCTTGCAACTACGCTTTCGTGTCGCGGACATTTCCTTTGCTAAAAGAAATAATGTGTAAAAAGACTGAATTAAAGAGACACTAGGTACACGGATTTCTTGCCTGATCTTTTCCGTAAAAGATTTCTGAATTCCCTGAGCTATGAAAGATGACTACTTGAATTTTAATTTCGTGGTTTATCGTTACTATATCTCAATCTTTCATTTCCGGCTTATTCATTACATTAGCCAACTGGTCTATATTAATATCACGAAAACACATAGGTTTGCCAAGTTTTAGCATAATCTGGTATATAGGTACTTTTATTACGAAATAGCTCCAATTTAAACAAAGTATGTTAAACAAAAATGTATAAAAATTGTTCATCGAAAAATTACAATAATTGCTGCATACAATAAATTGCTCATTCAGTTTCAAATATACAACTATGGTATGTACTTTGAATACCATTTTTTGTTTAATTGTTTCGTTTATTACGTGTTTCTATTTCTGTAAATATTAATTTTTTTGTAGAGCGTTAAAGCGTACACGTAACTAAATAAATCAAACAATTCCAATCAAATTTAATTAAATAAAACAAAGTTCATTGCTATAATAATTTTCCTGTATCTCAATTCCCTTAAACGCGTACCCTAATGTGGTAATTTATGACATTATTTTGACCTTACGGTATATTGTGGTATTTACGACTGTTCGTTCACTTAATAATTATGCCAGACTTAATACAGATACCTACATTTTTCATTTTCTTACACCATTATTCAAAAATATTTCTTGTAGGTATTCAAACACATTTCTCTTAGTCACTTATTCATTCTATTAAGTTTAATTACTAATCATATTTAGATACAGTTCAGCTACAACTAACATGATTCCATAACATCTTATCCCAAGTATAAACTTGCACGCCGACAGTTACCGCGAAAAGTTGAAATTTGATACGCGCAGTAATTCAAGCTTATTTGAATTCATGAGAGCCGGAACAATCTATATGCAAAATAGCTGTAAACAAACGTACATACCCACATTCTAACACGGACACTTATGTAGCAAAATATTATTCACGTGTATTTGTACTTAATTAATTCAGCCGTTTTGTATAATTGTATAATTGAGACAGGTTTCTGAGGATGTGTGGGCGTGGGTTTCCATCAGGTTACAGTCTATATCTTAGTCTGTACATACAATATTGTTATCTTCGGGAGGTTATGAACGATATTATGATGAAAGGATGTAGGAATATTTTTGATTTGATAGTGTGCTTAGAATCCAATTTGTATCGTACATATGATTTGAAAAGCGCAACTTGAAAGCTACTTCCCGGACCCAATTTTTCGTAATAAGTATTTCGGAGATTCCTCGCGATTAATTTCATCGTCCGCCATGATCGTAAATAATAAAAAGAATCAGTGCGCACAACTAGCGCGGTTGGCTGTCGGGTGACAAGTGTCGTTCGAACTGACACCCCCCAACCTGCCAAACTACTGACTCAAGGAAAATGTCATTGTCACTTGTAATTGTCATAAATTCATTCGTTAAAACTTCAAGTCTTACTATGTCAATATTAAAAATATTCACAACTTTACCAATAGATGGCGTTAATACCAACTGAATAAATCAATACTCCGACATGTATTACATTTCTGAAGCGCTTTTTGAAGTCACATTTCAGCCTTTTAAATATTGCATAAAATATTATAATAAACGTTGTAAAAATCTTGAATAATTTTCTTCAATTAACACAGTTAATATCTAACACGCTTACATTTCGGGAGTTCGTTAAGCCATCATAAATGTACGCCCAGCCACGTCAATCACGCTCGCACTTATCCATATTAAATTCGTATAAAAAATAAAGCTAGTGTTGTCAATTTTCCATTAAAATGTGTTTGGTCCGTTAGCTCGGAAATTTGACTGGCCGTTATCGAAAGGGGTCAGCGGAGCGTTCAATGGAACTCCGTGTTATATTTTACAAACATCTATCTGGATCATCTCTGTGATGCAGTTTTTACTGAATTACAAACAAAATATTGTGAACACGTGTCAAGCGCTTTCGTGTGTATGTTCGGGTGGGTTTGTACTATTATTGCATCTGACTAGACACAGATCAAAGTTAGGTGTTTTGTGAAGCTTTTGAATTGAATAAACATTTTACATGGATTGCATATGCACACATACAATCGTGTCCAATCTCGAAAAAGCAAAAGTGAAAGTTGAACTATACTTCATATCTTTAAGAAAACTAAATTACTTAATATGTACCTACATTATATAATAATATATTAAGGTACCTATACGAGCAAGCTTTTCTAACGCTCAATACTTCGTTTCTAGAAATGTCCCCTACCAACAAATTGTCACATAATTTACACAATAACAGACAAGCAACTTCCTCAGAATTAGAATTTTTCTTCACTTATATAGTCTGTTCTGATAAACAGGGGGACAGTCAGATAGAAAGCTAACGGACTGGACTGTCACGCGTGGCGGAAATCCAACTGGATAGAGTTACCTACTCGTTTCTCTTTATTGCACGAAGAATTGTATCTGCGTAGTTATTTGATACCATAATATTATATAATATTACCAAACATACATATATATATACATAATATTACCTACGTTAAAACATCCATTATAAAAACAATAAAAAAACCATTTTCTCTAACAAGATATCAACATAATCAAATAAAATTATCCTATTACAAAACATCTCCACAACACTAACCGCGTTGCGTGAGTATAAAGAATTTAATGGTCCATTATTGTTGATTTAAATCCCAGTCTAGATTAAGAATTTATTGCCCACTGATATCATGTTCAGCGAACAAAAACACAGCGTGTAATAAAACATAATAAAAGTTAAATCTGCGAAATGTACGCATTAACAGTGTAGATACAGAAAGTTCTAGAACTCGCACTTCATTTTAATAGAACCCTAAGTTGTTTGTATCCCTATATTTAGCTGACCTTGCCAATAAGAGTGATTTTCGAGGTATTTGTTTAAAATAGCACGAAAGCATACTAAAACTGGAATATTTTATAAATATGGCTTCGATTACTCACTACTAGTCAATAGTTAATTAGTGCATTGTGTTTGAATACTAAATAAAGTATATTATGTCATATTAATTGTATTTCTTTGGCACTAAAATAGATTTAATATTAGGAAATACATCATTATTAAAAGAAACGTACCAAATATGTAATTATAAAGTAAATGATAACAAGAATAATATGTTCCCTTATTACACACGACACGTGAACAAATTATAGCTTCCTTTAAGTAATTATGGTTTAATAAGTAAATTATTGTAAAATAATTGCTCTGAAAATAGACAGCAAGGGTGTACTTTATTTCTATGAAAACCTTGATCGCTATAATAAATAATTAATATTGTAAGGAAAATTCCCGTAAACGTTTCTCAATTCATATTTTGCGAAACGTTATTAATCATTCAATTGAAAAATACAAACAATTTGCTTAAAACTACAGTATTCTTGGAAGTAAACAAAAAACTATTTAAAGTAATATTAATTTGAAGATTAATAATTGTTTAAATAACGCCGTGTTTCCACCCCGAGCGTTCAAATCAAAATCATTCATTTCATTTACTCAATAATGACACTAATTACTGTGGTTCCAATAACTAGAATCCCATGATAAGCAAGCTTATTATAGCTGCATTTTTCTTAGTCCAAAACAGCTAAACCGGTTTAACTTTTGGCAGGGTTCATCCTAACTAACATGTGTTAACAATGAACATACGGCCAAATGCCAGTAAAAAATCATCCAAAATTAACTGATTCACCATCGAAAATTGGTTACAGGGTGCTTCAACACAATCACGGTTCATTAAACTATAACAAAATACGACAATTGTGACATATTTGCGGAACCCCAACAGGCAACCCTCTTTGTGTAGGGTTGTCAATTTTTGTTATGAGCGAAAGCGAAAGGGTTGATATTAATGGATCTTGAATATTTCGACTTAACGTATAGCTTGTTAAAATATCTTTCTTAGTTACACTTTATTCGTTTTTTTTTTTAAATAGGTCCACAAGACATTGTGAGCTTCATTATTTTTTAAGCTTAATAAAATAGAAGATGAAGAAATACAAATATAACTTAGTTGTTATCCCACAGCGTGAAATAACCGTATTTAAAAACAGTAATGCACACTAAACACACACACACACGCACACATGATATAACCACATGACTAACCTACGCAAACCAGAAAACAACACGAAAAACAAAAAGTACAAACAAACGTTTGACAACCCTATCCAAAGACAATTCTATCCCCTGCTTAAACTAATAACGCAGTGAATAAAATAGCGTTTGAAATAAGCGGAAGAATGATTTTGAATGGACTGTAAATTCTGAACAGGTGCATGCAGGGTCGGTAGGGTAGTCGTAAAACATCGAGTGTGTCATGAATTTAAAGTGAGTCAAATGGCGGCGTAACAGATAAGGCAAATATAAAGGAATAACTTGTGTGGCTCAAAAATTGTTAGCGGCAGTTGAGGTTGAGCTAATTTGTACGGGAGTTTAATGAAAGCTTTGAACGTTTTAATTTGACTATTATCTACTATTGCGCTAGTACCTAATAGTGTTTATTTACATGTTGTATATACCTACTTAGAAACGGATGCAATTTTAACCCTACAGTAGTCGCGTGGTCTACACGTGTAATCCAGTGATACAAAATTGCCAATTTCTAAAAATCTAATAGCTCCAGTTATTTCATCCTTCGTTTACTCTAAGTTGAATAATTGCCGCATGCACTCAGTGCAGCACGGAGAGTCGGGTGCGCGTGGTTGTGCGACAGGAGCTCAGCAAAATTAGCGGTCTACGTACGTATGCCACGCAATCAAAAGTTTTTTGTTGTGACTGTTTAGTTTCTCCCTATAATCGCACAAAAAATGAAGTGGATCTGGTTGATAAAAGTGTTCACTGTAAGTTTGCGATACGTAAAAACGTCCTCTCCGAAACTCTATCTACTAAAGCGAACTCTGAAAGAACCAAAAACCAACCCGTACCAGCCCTACACAAAACCATTCATAGATATTAAACTCGAATTAAAATAGCATTCTCGCAGAACTTTATATATACGCTAAGTTAATCAGTCTCGAGTTCGGAAGCTAAAACCGAGGCTAATTTAGCAAGGGACCACTGGATCGGGTTCAGTTTAACAACCGACAGTCTCCGGTGGACGGCGACAAAATGTTAATTGCAAGCATTGAAACGGGAAACTTTGATATACCACCTGCCATAGGTTACATGTGTTTGGATGGAGATGCGATTTTAGAATCTATAAAGGGGGGATAGAGTGCAGTTTTGTAAGTGTGGCATTGACATTGAAATTTAACTTTCGTGATAAGCTTGAAAAAAAAGTATACTTCTCAATATAAATGGTTTTGTTAAAACTAAAAAAGGTAGAAATTTAAGATTTTACTTAAAGTCTGAATAGTCTCAGAAAAAAGAACGTTAATTATTCTAGTGATTATAATTTTCATAAAATTTATTTCAGCCCCAATAAACATTCATAGAAAACAATCAAAATTGTATATTTTACGGTTTCCCAATTAACAGGCGTTTATTTTCAACAGCGATGAATAAAGGCATGAATTTAAAACATGCAAATAAGTGGAATAACGTCTGAAAACACGTCTTATCATTCGCAGTAACGGTAGACGGTGAATCATAAAGATAAGACGACTTACGAATAAAGAAATGTTTTAAAAGAACATCTGTTCCAGACGGACAATGTCACGAACGTAAATGATCTCATTCAGAATAGGTACGGATAGAAATTTAATGGTATTTTTAATGTTGAAAGCAAACATTTCTACGAAATGGGTCATGCCATTATTTCTGATATAGTAAAGTTATACTTAGTTTATATAAGATAAGCAGTCAACAATTTGTATACTGTTTACTATTTCAAAAACAGTAAGAAACAGCAAGATAACTAATCGATAATATTTTAAATTCAGCACGTTTGGTTGTCTCTAAAAATAGACCCTCGAACAATGGTCAAGTATTTATTCAGGCCTATCAATCGTATAGCGATTTGATGATCCTCAAGTGTGAGAGCGGTATGTCAATAGCGGATTTATCAACGCATTATTCACATAACTAATTCCAAGAGCTAATAGATAAACAGCTAAATGAAATCACGCGTTACATAACCACCTCAACCGGGTTTTATACACCCAATGTATAGAAGTGTAAGTGCTAGTTAAGCCCATACCCAATTAGAGTTAAAACCATTCTTTGTCCGCCGCTACAATCATTTGTGAACAAGCTTATTACGCGGGCTTTGCATGACAACGTCACATGAGATCCATATCGCAGCGGAATTTTAGCACAATTTTAGTAAGCATTGTCGCTTGTGCATTCACGCATTTGTAATTGAAATGTTTGGGAAGCGGTTATTGTTAACGATGTGCTTGGATACGTGTGCAATGCTTATGGGTTTTGAATTTTGATAGTTTGGAGGATTTAATTTTAGTTCAATATTTGACAAATAATTGTTGTGATCAGAATAATGTATCGGTTAAACGGGGAACGCAATAGCAAATTGAAAGACTTTTGCATATTTCTCTACTTTGAAGAAAGTGTGACATCGTTGTATTCGTAGTAAGTATTGTTAGTTAACCTATCTACATATTTCCTATCCAAAATAACCTAAAGAAAAAACTTATCGTTTCTTTAGAGAACATATTATCTAGATCATTTAAACAAAAAAATCTGCAATTTGTCGAAATTCAAATATACAAAAAGAAACGAAAAATTTAATTCAAACTATACACCCAAACAGTTGTTTTCGTACATTCAATAGCATTTTCCAATATCTTTTTTTCAGCTATCTATGCATTCAATTTGAATAAGCCCAAAATGAAACATCTAAAGAATTGCTTAAATTAAAATGCTGGCAAATTCGACACTCGTTACTGCACAAAACTACATGAACCGTCGTTGAGAATGCTTTTGAAACTTTATCTCTTTGCAGTTTTCCATGCATTTTAAATTGAATTTATTTATTTTTTATAATTACGCTCTTTTGCTGAGATAATAAAAATGTACAGCCTTTTCTATTAACACACGTTTATAGCTTTCATTTCGTGAATTATAATATTTTTTTGTTCATGAATTTTCAATTAAATTTTTTTAACGATTTTAATTTCCTTTTTTCAAACAACACTTGTAGAACACAGGTATAAAAATGTCTTTGGTGAACGCCTTATCCAAACGTAATTTAATTTAAGATCATTTTTAACAGTTTTCCAAAATTATTAGTTATTAAAGCGGAGCTAAATCCAACAATCCAAAAACAATGAAAATCCATTTCAAAATTCTTAATTTATAAGCAGTGTAACAAACACGACTCTATTACATACTTAGCTATATAAATTTACAACATAGGTATCTATATCATAACCCACACTCCTATATACACAAGGTGTTAACTCCAGTTCACACGACTTAGTATTCACCTAGCCTGCCTTTGTAGCTTTAATCTCGTTACCCAATACCGAGATGGAATATCTCCTACTCATTAGTAAGCTCTTGATAGAATAACCAACGTCTTAGATGCCATGCATTCTAACTCAGTTATGGGTAAAAGCTTGAGGTTACACCAATCAGAATTAATGTGGTAAAACATGAAGATACTGTTTAAATTGTCAGGTTGTTAGAGTTGAAAAAGGTTTAATCAAAGTGTGTAATATAGTGTACGGAGAAGAGAAGAAATAATATTTTCATGTGTTTATGACAAAATCATAATAATATAAGAATTGCATTCCATAATAAAACTAATTAAGTAAAGAATTACGTACCTACACTAAACTTCTAAAGCATTCTGGTATTATTGCAACAAAGTAGGTAGTTACTAGCTATTAAATATTATTACACCTAAGTACAATTACCTTATGGTAAGGTACATATAATATTTTACTTTGCTCATTAGCTACTAACGTATCCTGTTCTATCACTTATAAAGGATCATTTCCATTAAGTACACCGTATGCAATACATATTTCTATCAATAAAATCCCACGATATCTCAGTAACTACCACCAATATGCAGTACGAAACGCATCATATTCCATCTTCAGTCTGCTCACGTGTTGAATTACCTCACTGGCTGATATTTAATTCATTATGTGCTGATACGATGAATATCTTATCTTCGCCTCAGATTGCGGGAAAAGAAATATATTTAAATATATATCTCGAATAAGAAGTATTAAGAGTAAATCGATCACCGTTCAATTCCACAAAATTTACATTTTACTTTACGATTTTCTTTATTTATTAGATCAGTATTAGATTTCGATAAAGACAGTCTTCGGTTCTGAGAACCATAAATTTTGAAAGCTAATTAAAACAAGATCTACGATCAATTCATACATTAGAAAGATTGCGAGTAAGTTTTATTTCAAACAAGAATCTAAATGAAAGCAAATCTTCATGAAACCTCTCCTAGCGACTCGATACCGAGACGATGTTACACGCACAAACGTAATTGGTACATGCATTCATTCTATATACTCGTAGCTCGAAGATACCATTAAACTAGTCATACGGATGCACAAGCGAAGGATTGACGCAGCATTCTCACCACTAAAGCGTTTGTTAAACCCTGCGCATTTGATACACTATAAACCAAAAGTCACAGTTGGATCGGTAGGGTATTGAATGCACAGTTGCTAATGGGAACCGCTTTCAATGTGGAGCATTACACCAATTGCGTATGAATCGCGGATTCGCGAAAGCTATCGATTCAATCGAGCAGTTAGCTATTGGCAGTGTATGCGACGAATACCGATTCAGATTGCAAAGCTTAATTCCGTTTGGAATCAGCTAAATATTTTTGCACGGACGTGAACAGAATTACGCAAGGTTGTTGAAAGGGATGGAGGTAATACCTTTTATGTACCGTTATATCCTGTTTGAAACGTCTGATTAAATTAATATATATGGGTAACGGTTTAAATAAATCCACGGTATTTATACCGTATCGGTTGAAACGTTACTTGTGAAGTAAAGGTTTATGTAAGCGATTTGAGAACACTCGAAGAATAATTTACTGACTTATAGGATACAGAGGAAGGACTAACACAGAATAAAATAGACTGAAGTAAGATGTCGTTATTGTTCGTATTTTCGGGATATTTTTAAGAGTGCAAATTAATATGTGCTTAATCAAATAATACTCAAAGGTTCTTCAAAACCGTTTCAACAAAAGACTTTGTAATTCTTCTCGAGACACTTAATTAAAACGTCCTCCATACTCAAACTAGACAATGAATACTACTGTTTACATAGAATTATAAATAAAGCTTTTATCTCAATTTTCTACAAAGCACTTTGTCTTTCTTTATGAGCCATTTTCAAGTTATCCATACTTTATTGCAACATTTACTTCTTAGCTTGCTTATTAAGGCTCAAAACTATTCACGTTTTACGGTCATCTTACAAAATAGCTAATTTTAAATGTATAAAAAATAGTTATTTTGAAGTGAAACTTCTTTAGGCGCGTTGAGAGTATTATTTCAAGATCGCATCATGGCCATACCGTCACGTCATGGAGTAAGGCGATTTTATATATTTTGAATCCTATAGCTATAGCAGAAGAAGACACGCTCTTTTTTATTTTTTTATTTCTATAAAGATCAATTCGCTTCAAGTTTCTTAATCCTAGTATGTATGGAAATGCTAATGAGAGTAGAGGAAGTAGAAAGTGCCAGCTAAGAGCCGCACTTG
>CAJQZM010040865.1:0-17502 GCA_907164665.1 Colias nastes | reverse complement strand
ATATAACTACGACCCTATGTTTCTCCCCACCTCTTTGGGGTACAAACGAAATAAAAAGCGGTACAATCCGGTACAAACCTAGTACAATCGAATAGAATTGAGAAACACTCATTTTTATTCAGTTAGTTGCCAACTTCACATAGGTTTAAAAACGCACAAGTTTTATAATCTCTTGTTAGTTTCGTCATCCCAATACAACAAATAAAGATGAGAAACTGAGAAGTATGGAACAAATTATCTAGATTCTAGCAATACAGCATCCATCATTTCATTTTCATACAACATTCTTGTATTTAACTATTTTTCTCCACGTGTATGGAAAATACCTTGAGCCATCGATATATTCTAGTAATCTCTAAATTGCGTGTATTCAATTAATACGATTCTACTCTCGGCGTTTATATAATAGCAGATTTGTATCTATTTTAATGAGTCAAAAAATACGCCTTTAAATACATAATACTGTTTAAAATTTACCATATTATTACATGTTAAATGCAAATAAGAGCTGGGTTTACCCCAATATACAAAAGAACAGTATCATACTATGTACATCAGATTGTTCGAAATAAATTAAAAAAATAGATTTTATCTTCATGTTCCTTGCATCCTTCCACCACTCCAAAATTAAAAAGTTAGATAATAGAAGGAAGTAAGGAACGCATACAATACATACTGTATAAAAACACCTTTTATAGTTTAATTGTACGCATGTGGTGTTTACCTTTTAAGATTATTTTTTTTGTATATACTTGCTTATTTGTGTAACAATTACTGGTAAACCTAAATAAATAAAATAAAATCCTTGCAATGTTGAATGTACGGAAAGGAATAGAGATGGTCAATGGTCATGCATCTATCATTCATCAGATTGGTAATTTTAAATTATTAAATCCGTCCTTATCAAATAATTATTACCTCATAGAATAGAATAATATAGCGAATAGCGATCACACTCATAATTGTACAACATCGTAATATAACCGGTTACAATACATAACACTTGTATTAATTACACATATACTTCAAGAAGACTCATTTAATTCATAAATTTCTTAACAATTTAGTATTCAGATATTGTGAAGTACAATATCAATATCCTATACTAGCTGTGCCCCGCGGTTTCACCCGCGTGGCTCCGCTCCTGTTGGTCTTAGCGTGATGATACAATATAGCCTTGTAGCCTTCCTCGATAAATGCAGGGCTATATAACACCGAAATAATTTCAAATCGGACCAGAGATCGTTCCTGAGATTGGCGCGTTCAAACAAACAAACTCTTCAGCTTTATAATATTAAAGTATAGATAATTCTGTAGTGTTACATAAGCCGTAGAACGTATGTACGGCCGTTCAACCTCTCTCTTGCTTTCAGCTTTCCAATAACCTTATCTATACAAATATTATAAAGCTGAAGAGTTTGTTTGTTTGAACGCGCTAATCTCAGAAACGATCACTGGTCCGATTTGAAAAAAAAATTCGGTGCTAGATAGCCCATTTATCGAGGAAGGCTATAGGCTATACATATATCATCACGCTAAGACCAACACGAGCGGAATTACGCGGGTGAAACCGCGGGGCGAAGCGTCCCAGGAAAATGCGGGATGGCCCCGTATTCATTTCCCTGTAGATGAACTTTTAATGAATCGTGCACAGAAGACTCGCTTCTTCGAACTGTATTCATCTATACCGTAAAGCTTGTAGTTTTTATATTAGAATACGATAGTCACGATGAGTAGGAGTTGTCTGAGAGATAAACGCGTATTAAGAATTAATGTCGTATTGCTTAGGCCGGTTGCAGAGCTTCACCGACCGTCCGCGTCAGTGCGTAGTACCATCGGTCCTGACGATACGCATCAACAATGTGTATTTGTATGACACTAATACGTATGACAATACGCGTGCGTATGGTCGGTCTAGCTATGAACGGTTTTATGAATTTCCATACATATGACAAGCGCGACTGACGTACGCACTGATGGTCGGTCAAGCTCTGCAACCGGCCTTAGTTACGAAAATCGAAGTCGATTGCGAGCACTAGGCAACGGATATTATTGATAAAAATAGGAAACTAATTTGATCAGTTTAGTCTTTATCACGCGATAGGGTGCGATAATACCAAGATAATCGTAGTCGAAATTTAATAATCGTAGTCTTTAGGTCGAGGACGCGACGCGACGGTCATTACCCTTCGTATTTATTTCCTGTTAATTATCTATGTGTTTGTAATCACTACATAGTATAAAACAAAGTCGCTTTCCCTGTCCCTATGTCCCTATTTCCCTATGTCCCTTTGTACGCTTAAATCTTTGAAACTACGCAACGGATTTTGATGCGGTTTTTTTTAATAGATAGAGTGATTCAAGAGGAAGGTTTATATGTATAATAACATCCATTAAATAGTGGATAAGTACTGTTATTTTTGAGGTTTCTAATGTGATGTCGTAAAAAATTACATTTTTTCCGCTTACATTGCAAACGCAGGCTGAACCCTACGAGTTTTATCAAAATAATGTACTAAGTATTATACACATTGAAAAGGTCTACAGAAAAGTCCGCGATGGTATATGTCTATCTCTTATGGATAACCCACAATAACTTTTTGTTGTCATTTACTTTTTACGACAAATAATGGCTAATTTTCGATGCGATTTTAACCAATACAGCATTAATCCTTAACCAATTAAATACCTTGAATACATTGTTCATTTAATATAGATCTATATGGCCCTTTACACCGTATGATTTAAGTGAATATTTTCGAAGATATTACAGATTTAAAAATTGCGGGACGTAGCGTTTGCGGCGGTACCGGCCGGCCGCCCGGCTATCTATTTTATACCCGTGCGAAGCCGGAGCGGGCCGCTATGTTTTTTTTTTATATACAACGTTCACAGTTTTTCTGTAGTGTATTTAGTATCAGCATTGCACCCGTGCGAAGCCGGGGCGGGTCGCTAGTAATTAATAAGATTAATTGCTAATTATCGAACGTATCTTTTTTCTAACAGGTACTTACAGCTTTATTTATTTTCATTCAGCAAGTAATTTTTCTATAGCTTGACCGCAACCGCTGTACCGCGCCCTAGGTATGTGCGGTGAGGCGGGGACCGGGAAGAGCACGACTGCACGAGTTACACGAGTTAGAAGTTGTGAATTGTAAATATTGCCAAGGATTAACAAAAAAATACGAAAAAAACAAAGCAAAGATGACGCTATAGAAAGTAATCGAACCAATGTTGAGATGTCAACAGCTGAGTGAATATCAGCTCCTTAGTTTTAAATTAAAAAATCATATTAAATTCAATAATTACTTGCAAAAACAGTATAAATTAGTAATAGTAAACTATATATTCAACGTACAAGTGTTATTTCATGTGAAATACGTATAATTACGTGACTGAAGCTGCGTTTTGTATAACGTGGCTGTCAACGGCAACGGAAATTCAAATTCGAATTTCGTCTTGGATAAACCAGGGGAGTACTAGTTTTAATATATCTTATTTAAAGATACACACAACATTCCCATTCATTTAACTAATAACACTGCTCATATTTTATGAGTAACGTCACAATAAATACATGAGCGCATAGTTATCGTCTCACTTTGCTTGACAAGTTGGAAGCAATTTAGAGGACAAAAACTAATAGCTCCAGACAAAATATACTTCAGTTCTATTACAAAACTTTATCTTACCCATTCACTATCTACTCTTTTCTGATAATTGTATCATAAGCCTATCTAACACAAGTAAAAATTGTTTTAATTGTATCATATATTATATACACTTTTTAACATCTATTTCACCTGTTTCAGCAACTAAAATTACAACATGCTGACCCGCAAGGCAGTGGCCAAAGATATGGAAAACAAACTAAAGGCCACACTACAGGACTTAAAGGCTTCTAAATCCCTGTGTGAACAACTCTTGCTGGAGAGAGAGGAACATGAGGTGGAAATCCAGCAAATAATAAAAAAGAATACTAGTCTGAAGGCCGAGCTAGCTGAACTCCACACTCAATATATGGATAGCCAAAACAGGTGCACAGCCCTTCAAGACATTGTTGACAGCTTCCAACAGTGTTCCAATGACCACGAGAAGGCTCTCAGTCGTATCGTTGAGCTGGAATGCAGTTTAATGGAGGTTCAAGAGGATAACTCCAAGCGGCTATGCACTTCATCGAACAGTCTTTTTGGTGAACTGCTTGAATGTGGACAGTTAAGTGGCTTTGAAAACAATACAAAAATCAAGCTAAATTCACATAACAAATTAAAAAAATATCTCAAATTAAGTAGGTTCATTAAACGCACTAAATCAGTTATGAGAAATAGATTTTCATTAAAAAATGTAGCACAATTGCAAATTAAAAATAATAGCCTTTTGAAAGAGTTAGATAGATATCATAGGGACTTAGAACATTATAAAATGATGTATGAGGTAGAAACTACAGAACTTAAGGAGAAAATAGACTCATTAAATGATACATTATATGACCTCAACCAAAAATATTCTGCTGCCCAGTTACAAATTAATGAACACATAAAAGAGGCAGATTATATATTAAAGTTAAGCAATGAAAATATGGAACGCTTCGAGTCTCTGACCAATAACTATGTATGTAAGTGTTCCATAAGTGACAATGAGCAACCGTCGCCCCATAAGACCATTGACTGCACTAACATACATAGTATTCAACCAACGGCAACACTTTCATCTAGTAAAACAAAACATCTTTCCATGCAGGAAATTATTGTGTTGTCAGATAATATAGGTCAGGGTTTTGGCGCTTTGCTTAACAACTTAGGGCATAAAGTTACTAATTTTTGCACTCCTAATAGTTCATTTACATATATCATGAATTCATTAGATAATTTTAGTTTTAATGAAAATAGTATTGTTATTATATTATACGGAGATAGTTTTAATTTAAAAAAACATGACATTGATATAGGATTTCAAAAAATGTTAAAAATTAGTGGTGAGACAAAATGTAAATTTATGTTGTGTACATTACCGTATTTGCCTGGTTTGACACAAAATCAATATAGGTTTATCTATAATATTAACTTGAAATTGTATAATTTAACAAATCATCATAGTGATGCATTTATATATTTTGACTTAAATTCCTGTATAAAATCTTTTTGTATGACAAGGAATACAGTGTATCTGCCATTTAGATATAAGAAAGAACTTGCTATGTTAATAGCATATAAAATTATTAACCAGTCTGGTACATGTTCTGTATCAGACCATCGATCTACTATAATTTTATGTAGTAGTAATTATATACACCAACCTAGGTTAAGTGTTGACAGAAAATTTAGCCCTAAGCTAGATTTAAACTAGTATATAAGACAACAGCTAAGCAGCCTTTTTCCATTGTACATCAAAATATTCAAGGCTTGGCTAGCAAATTATTAGAAATAGAATTATTCTTAAATCATTATAGTATTAAAGTTTTTTGTGTAACAGAACATTGGCTTAAACAATGTCAGTTGTTAATAAATGTTGATAATTATGAGTTAAAAAGTATATACTTTAGGAAACATGCTATTCATGGAGGTTCTCTTATTTTTGTACACAATAGTGTAAAATGCAAAGAACGAACTGACATTGTTAGTCTATCTGTAGAACGCACCATTGAACTGTCCTGTGTTGAACTTGAGTGTTACATTATTGTTTGCGTTTATAGGCCTCCTTCCAGTGACTATAATATGTTTGAGACAGTCATGGAAGAAATATTAAAGCGTTTGAGCAGAAGTGAAAAGAAGGTTATAGTATGTGGAGACTTTAATATTGATTTACTTTCACACACACAAACGGCAACACGAATAGTTAGTTTATTTCAATCATTTAATTTACATAAACTTTTTGATGAACCCACACGAATTACACCTAGTTCTGCAACTTGTATTGATAATGTTTACTGTGATTGTAACTTTTTAGAAAAAAATATTCTCAATACACTGACTTCGGATCACTGTGGCCAGAAAGTAGTTTTTGAATGGGATTGCATACCTACATTTAAAAGAATTAATGTTAGGCCTATAACTAAAAAAGGCATTCATAAATTTAGAGATAATATTAATAATAAATTGCCTGGCCTGAATGATCAATCCTTTCATAATAATCCTTGTGAAATGTTTACAAATCTTTTTAATATAATTCATAATGAGTTTGAAAAAATCTTTAAAGTTAAATCTTTAAGTATGACCAAGGATTTACCATTTAGCCAATGGGCAACACCTAGTATACACAGATGCAGGAACGTTTTATATGAGTTATATGGCATGAAGCAATATAACAAAGACATGTCATTTCTTAGTTATGTTAGAAATTATTCAAAAACTTTTAAAAAAGTTTGTTTCACTGCCAAGTGCTTGTATGTCAGAGATAAAATACGCAACTCTGATAACAAAGTTAAAACGGTTTGGGCAATTATTAATGGTGAAATGGGCAAAAGCCAATCAAATAGTACCATAAAACTTGTTAATGCTGGTAGGGTCATTGACAAAAGTGCTGATGTTGCGCTTGCTTTTGAAGATTTTTTTAGTAGTGTCCCTGCTAGTATTACCGAAAAATTAAATTCGTCATCAGCGCTTGCGGAGTCCTACTTGAGGGACCATGTTGCTGAGTGTAATGTATTATTAGAATTGCGACATGTGACTGCAGAGGAAATTGTTAAAACTTTTAAAACATTAAACTTAAAAAAAACATGTGATCTCTGGGGAATGTCTGTAAATTTAGTAAATAATATTATAGAAAACATTGCCAACCACTTAGCGTTTATATTTAATCAATGTTGTGACTGTGGTATATTCCCTGATTTATTAAAGTTAAGTAAAGTAATTCCTTTATTTAAAAGTGGTGACCAAGAAGACTGTAATAACTATAGGCCAATTTCCATTTTACCAACTTTGAGCAAAGTCTTCGAGAAATTAATTTTAAACCAATTATGTAGTCATTTTGTATCAAATGGTTTACTACACGCCAAACAGTTTGGTTTCACAAAGGGGCGCTCTACTACTGATGCTGGAATAGCTCTTTTGTCACATATATATAAAGCATGGGAAAATTCAAAGAATGCTTTAGGGATATTCTGTGACCTTTCTAAGGCTTTTGACTGTGTAGAACATACCACTCTATTACGGAAACTAAATTTTTATGGTATTAAAGGTTTATCTCAGGACCTCATAGCTTCATATCTTCAGAACAGGGTACAAACCGTTGTTGTTAATGGAGAGAAATCTCGCGGTGCGCCGATTAACATAGGTGTACCGCAGGGATCTATCTTAGGACCGTTTTTGTTCTTAGTATATATTAATGACCTACCTTATTATTTGCAGGATATGTGTGAAATAGTACTGTTTGCAGATGATACCTCATTAATATTTAATGTGGATAGACATGACTCAAACGTTGACGAAGTAAACTCTGCTCTTTTACGCATATCCAATTGGTTCACTGCTAATAATTTATTATTAAATGCAAAAAAAACAAATTGTGTAGAATTTATCCTTCCAAATGTAAAAAAGGTGAAAAGGGATATTATTTTAAACGGGGAGGTATTATACCCTGTGGATTCTACTGTTTTTCTTGGATTGACACTAGATGAGAAGTTACAATGGGGGGCCCATGTTGCCGCCACCGCTGCTAAG
The DNA here is from genome assembly GCA_907164665.1 of Colias nastes. NCBI lineage: Eukaryota > Metazoa > Arthropoda > Insecta > Lepidoptera > Pieridae > Colias > Colias nastes. The sequence continues at coordinate 9,844 of CAJQZM010040865.1, read as the reverse complement.
CTTAGTTCAGCTGCATATGCAGTTCGAAGAATAAGGCATCTCACCGATGTAGACACGGCTAGATTGGTTTATTTTAGCTACTTTCATAGCATTATGTCCTATGGAATTCTGCTATGGGGCAGGGCTGCAGATATAGAAACTATATTTATATTACAGAAAAGAGCCATACGCTCTATATATAATTTACGTGCTAGGGACTCACTAAGAGATCTCTTTAAGAATACTGGTATCCTCACTGTACCATCACAGTATATATTTAATAATATTTTATATGTACACAAAAACGCAGACTTACACACAAGAGTAGGAGATAGACACTGTTATGGCACAAGGAACAGAAATAAAATTGAAATGCCATTTTACCGGTTAGCTAAAGTTAAAAATTCATTTATGGGTCAAGGTATACTTTTTTACAACAAAATTCCTCATAGTATTAAAGAGTTTAGTAGTGCTAAATTTAAGAATTATGTAAAAAACGTCTTAGTTCAGAGAGCCTATTACAGCATTAAGGAATATATGGAAGATAAAAACCCATGGAGGGTTGTCGCGTAAAAACCGCAGGACAGTTCTTTGGCATATTATGATAATATATACGTACGGTTTCTTACATATTTTGTAAAATTAAATTGTAATACTGAAATGATTTAAAAGAGCAACTATGGAGTTTCTTGCCGATTCTTCTCCATAGATACTGCTTTCCGAATCGGTGGTAAATGATAAAAATATGTATTGACGTTTCAAAAGTGCTTCTCGAAGAAGTCTAATTGAATAAATAAATGTTTGAGTTTGAGTTTGAGTTTAAATGATAAGAAATTTTTAATTTACATTTAAACGAACGAATTAAATATGACGACAAAAACTTCCGCAAGTTTTTGTAATATTATTTTTAACAAAAACCGATTATGTTGAGAGCAATAAAAAAAATAATTGTTATTATGCATCAAGAATTAAAATAATTTATTTAATGTGTAAATCTACCGGTTGAGGAAAATCAGCATACCTACCTATGCTTGAATAAACAAACAATTGATATATTATTTTGAAATTAAAGACTTCAATGTGAATATAAAATGAAATGGAACGTTATTCAATAATGACTTATTATTATTTCTTTCTTTGATACAAAAGCAACTACTAAATTAATAGAACCTGATTATAGAGCACTGACCATAGCTTTATTTTTATAATGACGAATGATTTTATCGACATTTTTAATAGCTTTGTTCAGAAGGTTAATGAAGGATGATCACTAGTTCTTCCAATGGTTAAAATTGTTGTGACTGTAGATACCTTTCTAAACAATGTATTACTTTAGACAAAGAGCTCCCTGAGCGCTAAATGTAATGAAACATTGACAATAATTTCGCACAGTTGCGAACGTTAGCAACACGATTCTGGCTCTGAGCTATTATTGCGAATAGTGAACCAATTCTCTCCATGAGAGATGAGTAATGATTCCACATCAAAATAGATCTCATCATATATTCATACTAGCTGTCCCGGCAAACGTTGTTCTGCCTTACTCTAATCACTTAGGGGTATGAATTAAAATAGATGTTGGCCGATTCTCAGACTTACCCGATATGCACAGAAAATTTCATGAGAATCGGTCCACCCGTTTCGGAGGAGTATGCAGACTAACATTGTGACACGAGAATTTTATATATAAGATATATTCATATTGCTATGCATTTAAATGCACGTGCACTTCTGTTCCCCGAAGAGAATACGGACTTTAGGTTACAAAATATAATGTTATTAATAAAACCTCTAGAAGTAGAAGCTTCTATTTCTATATAATTCACCTCATATTTATAAAATGTATAATTTAATAATTTTTGTTGTTAAATTAAGTGAAATAATTTATATGTTAATATTTGTATTATATTAAATATTATACACAAATTCATTCACACATCTACTTGAACAAACAAAAAAATATTTTATTCTTGTTATCAGTTTCCTTATCTAGATAATCAAAAAAAGATGAAGTACAATTCCCGCTAATTTTGTTGCTTTACATTCTGCAAATAATATCTACGATTTATCTTTTTAGGAAGGTGTTACAGATGTCATTCTCACCCATTTTACTAAACATTTGTGAATATAATAAGTAATAACTATCAAATTAAAAATTATGGAAAAACTTTTGATTTATAACGCTATAAGTTATTATAAAAAAAATAAAGAAACATAATCTACTCTACGATCACCAAAATTCACAGCAATTGTTTATAGCAACATACACATTGCGAAATACAAAATTTTTTCAACTGTATAAATTCGGAAGTCATTCTAGTCCGGAAGGACACGAGGCAAAGATATAAGTAAAAATTTAACTGGATTAGATTCAAATACTGATAGCATTATTGACATGCCTGTGTGGGTAGCCCTAATCTTCTTAATTGCACTAGTATGACTGCTATTATAACACAAACACACTATCAAAATCTTCTTATACAATGTACCGTCAATTGTGAAAAGAAGCGATCAAATTGCTTTAATTTTAACGAAATTATTATTAACTAGCTGTGCTCCGCGGTTTCACCCGAATTGCTCCGCTCCTGTTGGTCTTAGCTTGATGATATATTATAGCCTATAGCCTACCTCGATAAATGGGCTATGTAACACCGAAAGAATTTTTCAAATCGTACCAGTAGTTCCTCAAAACTCCGCATAGTCTTAGATCCCACCGCAGGATTTCTTCGTTCATAGTTTTTTTTTTGATGAAACCAACATTTTATGTATATTTATAATTAGGAGAATAGATATCGACTAGGTTGCCAGTCAAAATTTGGCCGCAAGCAATGCCGCAAGCATCACTATATATAAAACAAAGTCGCTTTCTCTGTCCCTATGTCCCTTTGTATGCTTTAATCTTTAAAACTAAACAACGGATTTTGATGCGATATTTTTTAATAGATAGAGTGATTGAAGAGGAAGGTTTTAGTATATAATTTAGGTTTTAGACAAAGCGGGCGAAGCCGCGGGCGGACAGCTAGTGTTTAATATGTCCATAACAACTAACGTCGAATTGGCGGAACCTAAATCTAAGATACTGGCCCTTAGATGATAGCTAAGGTAAACCGCTTTTTTTTCATAAGAATACATCTTGTGTAAAATATATAAACCTAAAGAGAAAAGAACCTCTTTACCGATTACGAAATGCTGAAATAAAATAAAAATTGAAATAAAATTGAGTGATAAACTTTAATATCCAATAAAATAAATACTAATAATACGAAACGAGTTTTCCACAAGTCTCTTCCTACTTACGTATTTCAGTATCGGATATACTAAAATATCATTTTAATTTTTACAAAGTACAAAACAAAATACGTTAATTATATCAATGACATTTATTAACGTTCCTCCTTTCCAAATTACATTCCAACTTATAAATTGCATTGCATTCCAACTTATAAATTCGAACAATGAGTTAAACTCAAACTCAAACATTTATTTATTCAATTATACTTCTAAAAGCACTTTTGAATCGTCATAGCATTTACACACACATACAGCTGTTACACTGTCCGATTACTATTTTTTTGGATGCATCCTTAACCATAGTTAAATTGATATAAAGATCCTAAGAAAACTACTTATTGGACACAGAAAAAGCGAATTGTTATTAGTACAAAGAAAAACATGAGAAATGAACAACTAGTATCCAACTAGACCTGACCTAAAACCAGACTATCCATATAAAATTATGAGGGAAGTAGCTACAAGAAAAGAATGTACAATGGACTTCCCCGGTAGGTTAGTTATCAATTAATAATATAATGTCTACACTCTAGGTACTACAAATTACATAGCATCGATATAAGACATCATTTTTATAAAGTGCAAAAAACCACTGTATCGTTTTTCACCTACATCTGTCTACTAATAGACTAATTAAAGAAAACAATGACAGACTTAATTAATCAATTGACATGGCTAATTCCTGATATGATCAACCTACTAACATTGTTTCAAATGATCCAGAGGAATTATACAATTGTATTAAAAGTGTTATTGTTTGTTGATATGTGTACAAGTCTTTTATATGGGGTAATTTCAATTTATTTGCAAAGAAATAGCAAAACAAATAATAAATGTAATGCAAGCTTATAAGCAAAAATAAAAATACTCTATTTTTGTTGAAATAAATTTGGACGAAAGACGAACCGTTTATTTAAAAATATGCTTAAATAAAAATATTTATCATATATTTACAATTACAATCATGTAGGTGCGTATTTTTCGGAACTCTTGTATTCATATTATGTTCAATTTGTATCATATTTGGATTTATACTGATTACATATTATAACGATTAAATAACACAAGATTTTTGGAGCAAATGTTCGTCTTGGCTTCCTAATTTCTTTAACATCTCAATATTTTTAACGATTTTCTGTTGGTGTCCTGATTCTTTACATACTGCTACGTACAAATGTAGTATAAAACACATCCCAGATTACAGATAAAAGGAGAAAGCAAAGCACCCTTCACTTTTCACTCTTATTCCCAGTATCACAATAGATATTACTAACGGTTCCGTAGATAGTCTAGATAACTTCAGTTCCTATTCCAAAGGTAAAACGTAGCCTTGGAAAATATTACTTTTTACAACGTTTCTTTACCACCGTATTATTATTTATTATATGGAACAATACCGCTGTAGGTATAATTAAGTAGGAATGAACGGCCTAAAGTTGAGATAATTTTACGAGTTGACGTAAAAGAACTTTCTTAATTCTTAAGTGAAAGTGTCAAAGAGTAGTAACTAGATAAACCATAAGCTTTTTAGTTTTTTGTCAATTTATGTTATCGAAACAAGTATTTTGTTTGAGTGTTAATCGAACGTGGAAAAGTTGAAATTAACGCTATTAATATGACTTTTTCATCAGCAAAAACTTGCACATCTTTTTATACGTGAATGGCTTTTAAATCACGGAACTGTAATTATTCAAAAGTTAAATTATTACAAACATTGCTTCATTTTCTCGTATTTAGGTACATAATATATGTATGTATAATAATAAAATATATTTTATTATATTAAACCAAAAAATTTCCCGCCACTTTTTTCGTCGAAAGGCAAAAAAATTATACCCATAAGTAGTATGTAGATTGTAGGTACCTACATTTAAAGCCTTTGCGCTTGAAACGGTGGTGGCTCAGCAGTTTAAATTGAAATTTTCAATTTATCTGCACCGCTTCAGTGCAATTACTTTTTAATGTTATGCACTTTATACAGGGTGTGACGTAATGAATGGATAACCCGGTAGCTAGAGATGGAGGACGTTGGGGCGGTTCAGAAAAATGGAATTTGTTTTTAGCAAAAGTCTCTATCTAGGTTTTCGACATTTAAAAAAAATTACACCCTTCGCCAGTTAAAATTCTATCTGTCCGTCTGATATTTAAGTACCTACCTACTTAATTACGACTGTAATTTTGTATTTGAGTTAATTATCTATTTTTAGCTGTGAGAATAAGAATTCTCAACACCACAAAAAGTGTGAGAATAAGAATTCTCAACACCACAAAAAGTGCAGTTAAAATTAAATGCGTCATAACTCATAATAAGACAAAAATACAGAAGGTACTATAATTAACAAAATTGTAAATAAACATAAAATTAAAAGCCGATAAAAACATAATATTATGACGTTCGACGAAAAATATAGTTTCAAGCGAAGATTTAATAACTCCAATAGAAGCTGAGCCATTCGCAGCGCTATTTAAAAATTCATAAAGTTCTCAAAATCATAAAAAATTAGCCACCCAACTTGACCTATATATATATACCAGTCAAATTTATTCAAAACTTCCGCAAAACTGCTATCAAACAAAACGCAAACGTCTAATAAAATGGGAGTTTCGTACAAAATTCAAAAACATAAATAGGTAAACAAAAGATATCATTCATACAAAAGGAAAAACGAGAAACATCCAGTTATCAAACATTAGCTGTTGGCAAGTTACGGCCAGTTATGTAACGCTGCAGATCGGATGCGGTGACCATGGACCCTACACTGAGAACCACTTTCATTGAATAACATTATTTCCATTACGCTACCTCATTAAATTCTTATTCTATGCCTTTTGAACGCATCATTAATATGCTTCTGAAATGAAAGTATAGCAAAAAGAATTTGGATGGTTTAAACTTTAACTTAAAAATGAAACGTTTTAAAGAAATTAATGACACGAATTATATCAAGTTGCTTTCCGGTTTAATTAAAATGATAGTATGGACACAGAATACATAATAGTAGCTAAATGGTATGGAATCGACTCGAACGAAAAATATTTTTTGTTTTTAAAACGTTATTTTCGATACGAATATATATATTTTATAGTTATATTTTTCTCTTACGTAAGTTTTAATTACGTAAAAAATCATCAATAAAGAAAATATTTTTTTTAATCAACAGGCAGACGCTTTGTCTCTACAGCCCTTTTGGTAATAATTTATTTAATGGAGATAATTTTAATTAGTTAGTCTGTCTGTCTGTTAGTCTTTATCTAAATACGATTTTTTTTGTCATTTAATACATTATTTAAAAAATCTGTTATTTTAACAACCTGAAAAATATTTCTTAAATTTTTTTTTTGCCATAAACTTACGTAGTTACCTATTAAATATTTTAAACTCATACCTTTTTATTTTTTAACTAATCATGATAGACCAGGGCCGATAATTTTTGAAACAAAAAAAAATCACAGTAGGATGAAACCCGTTAGAAAAGGAGGGGAATATGATAAAAATTAAAGGAAAAATAAATTACAGTCAATCCGAGTTCGGGAAGTGGGAGCTTTTTAGGCTAAAAAATTATTTCTCTTGATTTCCGACAAAACTACAAGTCCTATGGAAAAAAGTTCAATGGCAAAGTTGTAGGTAATAAAAAGTTCTACAACTTTTGTATTCGCAATTTTTTCACATAACCTCAAAATTTAGGTGAAAAATTCAAAAAACCAAGTTTTTGGTTTTTGAAGTGAAACTTCTTTATCGGGGGTGGACAAAAATTTTGTGTAACATTTTTGCGTTATGTTACGCCGCGCGCGTGACATTTTTGCGTTACGCCGCGGCGCCGTACTCGTGACTATATACATGTTATATTAAAGTGATCAGCAAAATCAAAGGGTTTGTTTTAATTCTAATTCCAGTGAATTTTTAAAAAAAGTAAATAAGTAATTACATCTATTTTTCTAATACTTAGGTGTAATAATGGTATTTATTTTTCTAAGTTATTTATGATTAACCTCACTTTTTGATTGTATTTTTCAATACACTAACACGTGGGTGGAATTATGGTATCAATTTTTTCTAATACTTGAATGTTGATTGTGGTATTTATTTTTCTAAAATTGTATTTAAAGTTAACCTCAGTTTTTGATTGAATTTTTTAAAACACCAACACGTGGGCGAGATCATGTTATTTATTTTTCAAGTTATTTAAGCTTAACCTCTGTCATAATATGTATATACTATGTGCGTCATTAATTTCTGACTGTTTCGAGATTTCGACATTAGGAATTTATATTTATTACCTCTATTGTTCGAACAAAAATAAGTTACCGCCTTTAAGAACTTGCCGACAATGTAAGTACAGTATTGTTTCTTAGAAAACATTTTAGGAGTATACGATAATAAATCTATGACTCACGTTAACACGTGTTTGCTTGATTGGTGTTCAATTATGATTTTGTGAATTCAATATTTATATAAGAATAAACCTCAAACTCTTTATGTCCAATCAAAATCCGCCTAAGTCGAAATCCTTTATAAGTTGAAAACTCTATATAACTCGAATTTTTTGGCGTCTCCCTAGGTCTTTTGAACTACCGCACGAGCTGAGCGAGCGAAGCGAGCGAGTCGCGTCAGTGGCCGGCGTAAATATTCAAATAGGTAGCGAGGAGCGAAGCGACGAGCATCTTAGGTTAACTTTTGAACTACCGTACGAGCCGAGCGAGCGAAGCGAGCGAGTTGCAGCAGCGGCCGGTGTAAATATTTAAATACATAGGTAGCGAGGAGCGAAGCGACGAGCATCTTAGGTTAACTTTTGATTTTTGAACTACCGCACGAGCCGAGCGAGCGAAGCGAGCGAGTTTCAGCAGCGGCTGGTGTAAATATTTAAATAGGTAGCGAGGAGCGAAGCGACGAGCGTGTTAGACTAACGTATTTCTGTAATATTGTATACAAGCGCGGTTTCACCCGCGTGGCTATGCTCCTGTTGGTCTTAGCGTGATAATATATAGCCTATATTACTCGTGGATAATGTAGCTTTCGAATGGTGAAAGAATTTTTAAAATCGGTCCAGTAGTTTATGAGCCTATTCATTACAATCAATCAAACAAACAAACAAACAAAGTTTTCCTCTTTATAATATTAGTGTAGATAGTAAATTATTTTTTGAAAAATAAGGTCTTAACCTCCTAAGACCCAGATCGGAACTACCAAAGGTAGTCGTAAAAACCCACTGTACAAAATTATGCACAAATTAATTTATTGCTGTCAGACCCAGAGACGTAAAACGTCGTAATTTTGAAGCTATACCTTTTAGGGTTTCGAAAGTATTTTTACCGTAATACCAGGTGTCTATGGGACATTTTTGGTCACCTTCTGTAATTCTATCTTTTGTACAAAATTTTGTACAGTGGGTCTTAATGTAGCAGAGAAAATAATAAATCAAAATTACAAAAAATAAAGTTTATTATAGAAATTAAATAGAGAACAAAATTTTTCCATTTGAGATCTTTAGACTTAACTTCTATTAAGGCAATATTAAATTACGCGTCCTCGATTTCTACTCCCACGACTACCTTCTTCCGCGAGTGCTTATAATATTTCTTCCACGACTACAACCACGTGTCCAACGTAGACGAATTCGTGTTCTGCTGCGACTTGATCCTCGCAAAAAGGAGAATCATCATTGTCATCTTCAATAAGCGGCTGTTCATCTTCACTAGAAGAACTTGAAGATGAAGATTCCTCTCTTCCATCTGGCATATACTCGTCATCTGTCTTATTATATTCAAAAGGGTCCTCTTCAGCTTCTGACTCATATTCTAATTCATTTAGACACTGAAGAATCTCATTTTCATTAGAATCTAAAATAAAAACAAAAATACTCTCTATGAAAAGCAGATACCTAACGTTTGATACTGAGAACCAATGTACAAAATATTGAACAAAATAATTGATGACTTTGTGAATCACCTTTATTCAATTCAGCAACAAAAAATATTAATAGTGTGTAATATTTACACCTTAAAGTATAAAATAACATTAACAGTGATGTGGGAAAACTAGTGATTATATAAGTATTTTGAGATTAAACTTACTCTTAGCACGAGGGAGCGGCAGGTTTCGTCTTTCATCACAGCTAGTTTTGAAAATATACTTATTTTTTTGTTGGCAGCGTTGATAACATAGACAATAAAAACTATTTAAGTAATTTTGACATGTGAAACTATTCGCGGGAAGATTTGAAAAAAAACTACAGTTGTTAAAAGAATAAGTACAAAAAATTGTACACTGGGCGGTTACTACTATAAACTATATGACAGAGCTGGGTCAGATAACACTATTTTATTTTGTACAAAATTTTGTACGCGGGGTCTTAGGAGGTTATAGAAGTTTCACTTCTTACGTGTGTACTCTAGTACACGCACACATTTTTTTATTTATCTTTTTCAAAAATATTTTTTTTTCTACGATATTTGGTGAAAACTTACCTTATTATGTCCCAAATACACTGTAATTTATTTGATTGAAAATATTTATTTTTTCGCCTTATTTCAACTTAATACCAAAAAAACAACCTAATTTTCAATCGAAAATTCT
>CAJQZM010040864.1:0-14735 GCA_907164665.1 Colias nastes | reverse complement strand
CGGCGGCGGCCGGCTGCTCTCCAGCGCGCCCCACACGAACTGCTCCAATGGTTGGATTAGCAGTTTGGACGCTAGTTCCTCGTCGAACGACCAGTCTGGATGATTTAAGGGGAGAATTTGAAAAGATCTTCTGTATAATTTATTCTGGTGGTCATAGTACGTGTAGGTTTATACTAATATGGAAAATAAATCACGGAAAGATGTGAATTTTGAGTCTATCTATTCACAAATATTCGTGTGAACTTAAAATCTAATTTGAGCAGAAAGCTCTATATTTATTTTATAATTTACCCTGGTTGAACCGTGCTTTCATAAATAGTTAAATCGTTTCATAAATATAGAAATGCGTGCTCAAAGCAATGCAAATATCAGGAGTAGTTGATACCATAAATTATGCAAAAACCTGCGTTGCGTGCCCCATACTGTTAGAGATATTTATTTGAACGTTATGTATCGATTAGATGCTAAAATTAGCAAAAAATTTATTATGAATTCAAAGTATTAGTTATCGTAAGGTTAGGTTAGCTTACTACTATTCTTGCAGTTGGTCTTCTCTTATGTACTAAAGACTGTTCACTGTTGACCCTACATTTCTCAATGATACATACATCGTTACCTTCATAAATCGATTCAGATTTGTCAAATTTTAAATCACAATATATCCAATCTCAGAACATAGACTCGTCATTAGAATTAAAACTAAGATATAGAAGGAAGGTCACATATCAACCAGAACTCAATCCTACTTCAACCGAATCTTATCCAACCAACCTAAACATGTCCTGTTCGGCTGCGGCGAGTATATCCTCGGCACTGTGATACGCCAGTGATCTTGGAAGTGTGTCGGCGATAGCACCCCTTCGGCCATCTTGGTCCGCCATAGTTCCACTATCGCGTCGCCTCGCGCTGGCAATGTGTACCTGGAAATAATTTGGACACTTTGTTAGTTATGGCTTTCTTTGTGACAAACAATTTGGAGTACGTAATCCGTATACATTTTAAGGAAAGGAATGGTTTGACGGTGCACTTTATAGGACAATTTCGGAATGATCATACAGTTCTACCTCTGGAACTAGTCCAGGGTTAACAATGCGATCACGATTTATCTTTCGAGTTTATTTACATTTTGATAATTGTTTTGTTTTTGTCGGATCTTCTATTACAATATGATTTCTATTATTATTTTCCTTTGTATTATGTCGTATAATTCATAATTCGTATAATCAAATATTATAGATATAAGAACCAAAAATTATTATCTACTGCATGATACTAGGTCATCAAGGCAGCTGCATGCGGAAGGCAATAAATTAATTTGACTTTGAATTAGACAATTTATTTATCAATTAGGTATTTAACATGCTCAGTAATTTTGCAAATAAAATTAAGGCTAATTACTCAGATATCAGGGCAATCTGAACGAAAATTACAGTATCGAACTGAAACTTTTTTCACTATCTAGATACAAATAACAAAAAATAAGTACCTACAACGACTAGACGGAAAATCGTAAACAAAACATTCGTATATTGACCTCTACAATGTAGGGTTTCCGAGCAATTTCCGAGTAATACAAAGCATTTTAGCGTTTACGGAAAAATATTTTTAACAAACGCAAAACTTTTTCTATCAAGGGTTATTTTTAACTTTCCTTACGTAACGTCCCATGCAAAATTTACACAAAATCGTACAGAAAGTAGGGCATTTCTCCGAAGTTGTCCGCCATTTCTTATCTATTTTAAGACGTCCGTGATCTTATTTCATTTGCAAAGAAAACTATAATTGGGTTACCAACTGTTTACACAATTTATTAGTGTTGAAATTATTGCCTATTTATTATTTATATGCTTTCCAGTACTAGGACATTTCTTGAATAATTTACGATATGTTTAATTTTATGCGCGACTCACTAAGCAGTGATAAATAAACGTGTACCTACCTATTAGTATTTTCATATTTAAGAAGCATATTTTAAAGTTTTAAAATGTGTATTGGTTGAGACTTTTATTTCAGCGGTACATATTCATTTATCCTGTTATTACTCAAAAGAACACTTCATTTGAGTTAATTCCTAATCCTCCTCTATCGTTATTGTGCGTAAGACTTTTCCGTTCAAAAAAATCAATTTACAAAGAAACAAGTGAAGCCCTAGTTAACATAGGTAACAAAATATTCATACAAAGATTACATATAACAACACTCCGAGCGAAAATAATCAGCATTATATCCACCATGATGATATAACTTATAAGTAATACATAATAATTACTATGATGTCACCATTGCTTGATACTTGTACTGTAGTCGTTTTAACTTATTTATAACAAGTGTATCTGTTTTGAATACATATATATTGGGACATGTAATCAATGCCTCTTAAATAACCTTTAATAATATGTTTATACAATACGATTATCACGATCGTATATCGTTACAAGTTGATTTTTTATCAAGAAATCAGACGGGATTCAATGTAAACAAAGCCATCAAGCTTAATTCCAAATCGACCGTCGAACACTCTAAGGTTAAGGTATAGTGTGACATCAGCAGACTGAGTAACAGTGACTAAAAATAACAAGACAAAATATGGAAACTTCCCTTTCGTATAAAAATCTGATAATAAAAATACATGAGATTATATGGTAGGTACTTTTTTAACGGGGTTAAATTGATCGGAGTGAACCAAAACTTATAAACATTTGCTTCGAAGTCACTAGTTATCATAACGCCTAACTTTACAAACTTTATTTACGATCTAGTTTTGTTCTAGTTCTAAAAACGTTATTCTATTCACGATGACATATTCGTCCTTCAAACTACCAACCCGTCGCTGAAGGTCGCCCATCATATCCCCAAATAACTTGTCATTTGGGACGCATTTGAATCGGGTCACCGCTTATATTTCACAGCCTCAATTCAGGAATAGAGCCTGAGGTAATCAAGCTATTTAACCCATTATACACCTTGCTCCAAAGCGATAAAGTGTAAAATAGAGAAACACGCGTCCCGTGTTATTTTTTCGTTCGATCAACGACTCAACATGACGTACTCTTTATGAGCGACTCCTTTATGAATCGTAAACACAGTAGATTGAGACTTTTTAACTTCCACTAAGAAATTCTTTTTCTTATTTTGAAATCATTTTCTTGCTTAACAATGATTCATACATATCATTACACACCTTATAATTTTAATATACTTACGCAACGTTTTACAATTTTTTCTTGCTTAGGAACTTAGTACAGATTTATAAATTACTAAAAAAAAAATGTATGAATAATCAATTAAGATTATTTTTAGATTCATATTTAAAATTAAAATTTTGAAAGCGCAACCTGTGTAAATAAAACAGGCGGTGTGCTCCGAAAATTACACCTCAAGAAAAAAAATGTAATATTACTACGATCCATACATCATCAATTCAAATATATTCCAATCCAACAAAGATATATAAACACATTATTAATAAATAACATATAAATAAACAAAGATTTGAAAAATGTACACGTCATAGTTCAGAAAACAATGCCACCGTACCTGGCACTGTACCAAGTAGAGCTCATCTCGACTTCCCAAACCTCATCCTGACGCCAATGACCCCGTTACACGGACGGATAAACAAAAAAAAATGTATGAACGACCCTATATAATCTATACTAATAATATAGAGAGATATAATAATAAGCTAATTAAGCAGATACTAATATAAAGCTGAAGAGTTAGTTTGTTTGTTTGAACGCGCTAATGTCAGGAACTACAGGTCCGAATTGAAAAATGTTTTCGGTGTTAGATAGCCCATTTATCGAGGTAGGCTATAGGCTATATATCATTACGCTAAGACCAACAGGAGCAGAGCAATGCGAGTCAAACCGCGAAGCGCTACTAGTCCTACATATAAACGAAAAAATTGTGAGTACGGATGGACACTCACGAAAATTGTGTTTATTTTTCGATTGATCACTAATTTGCATGCAAATACGAAAACAATTCGGTTGGTTATAGACAAGCTTTTCTTAGAAAATGGATTACTAGATTAATCTATGGTTGCGAATTTTGCCATAGGAATGATTATAAATCGAGCGTAAGTCTATTATGAATGGACTTTCAACTGTACATTGTACAGTGTCGAAAACACCATTTGGCTCTAACTATATTGAAAAAGAAAACATAACTATTCTTCGAACTTTAAGCTATTAATTGACACTTTGTCTTAACTGTAAGGGTACACTTTTAATGGTGACTATTAAAAACTTGATAACAACATTTTCTAACATTTGTCATAAAAATTTAACGCTTTATTTATCGGTGATTTTTAACTAATATGAAATATATAATCTTGGGCGATAAAATGAAGTAAAAGAATGTGAGAATATAAGTGAGTATAATTAGTGTAATAAATAGATACCCTTACATATCATTAATTAATTTATTATAAAAATTAAACTATTTTATCAAAGGACTGCCTGCCAAATTTCAACCAAATCACGCAAGCATAAATAAAATAATACATTGTTTGCGTGACAAGGCAAAAATACCATCCATGCAAATTCCAAAATTACATTGAATCGATAATATAATGTTGACATAAACATCTCAACAAATATATACTTAATAAAATTTGCGAACAATACTATTTAATCAACTTAAATACTACGACCGCGACGCCCACCCATACATTATTTGCTTAATTATTATACGAATAAATATAGATAATATTACAAAATAATCTTTAAGCAATCATATATAAATTCTTTAAAGAAAATACATTGGGTTGAAGGGCTTATTCCTTTCACCACATTTCCTACCAACCTACAACATAACAAATTATAAAATCAATAACTTCCTACTAATTTGATAAACGCGTAAGTTTTTAGGAATGCATGTATGTTTGTCACTCTTTCACACAAAAACAGCTTATGCGGTTTATATGAAATGTGGTACAGAGGTAGATTAAATTATAGTGAGGATAAGCACATAGGCTACTTTTATCTGGATACCACGAAAGTAAAGCCGCAGGGTTGCTTTGAAGAAATTGCTTGTAAATAACAAAGCCGCCTTCTCCATCAAATGTACTGTTTTTATGTAAAGTTTGTATTATTTGTATGCAATAAAGATTAATAACACAAGCAACACAACGCTGATCTGAATCAAAGCGTGCATAATAAACCAACACGTGCCGCCTGTCGCTGCCATATCTAAGCCACTACAGTCTCCAATACAATATGTATTACGTAACCACGACGATATCGTTTGCATGGATTGACTAATTACCGTCTATGTCAATGTTACTATTTAATCGTATCTATTAGCGCGATATATCGTTAAATACCAATTCAGATTGAGGATTTGCTTGTATTGGAAGATAAAAGTTTTCTATATAAATTCCAGTCTTTTAAAGAACTTCTGCAAATTACGACCCCTTCAAGTTCGTTCTCAAGATGAAATGTTACCAATATACCACATGGTATAATCTAGCCTAATAGCCTTATGCTAAAATTCATCGATATAAGATGACATAAATAGTAAATTCTCCAAGCGTAGAGTGAACGGGTACCTACTAGGGAAGCGCGTACCATCTTAGACCACATCTTATCTTTCCATCAGTCAAGATTGTGGTCAAGCGCTTCCCTATCTAGAATAAAAAAAAACATTTTATACGTGTGCAATATTGAAATTGGAGAAATTGCATTGGTAGGAAACAAGAGACTTGCAATACGTACAATTATCACCTATTTCTTGGCAGATTAATGAAAAGTCAACGTAACATAGGTTACATAAATATAGACCGACTTCCTATAAAATACATACTAGAACTTACATTATATCCTTAGTTTTAGTATATACGGTAAAAGTACCTATAGAAATCTTAAAATAATGAAACCAGAAATAATAAATAACTTTTAAAGTAGGTAGGTACTATATTAAATAAGATTTAAATTGTATTTTTGTAACACTTCGGTTATTATTTTTATCAAAAACCCACGCAATAAAAACGATAGCGTATAAGGAAACGATTTTATAACAAAACATAGGAATCGCTAGTCATAACAATAGACTTAGGTATTTTATAAGTGCCGTGAACAAGACTTTTTGAGACCGAAATAAAAGTTAATTAGTACAAACACTATTAATGCTTAAGTTTTTATATCGCTGGATGTAATATTTATTGCTAAAATATTAAATTAAATTTTTCTAGAATTAAATTATTTGATGAAACTTGACATGCTACCATGCTAGACGGATCTGAGTTGAGTGTTGACTATAAAATTGAAACGAACTATAAAATTTATTAAAATTGTCACGACTGTGGTTGGAACTATTGTCGACATAAATATGTAATCGAAACATATTGTTCTATTGACCTTATACCCTCCTTAAATTAGGTACTTTTATATGGATTATTATTCTAAATAAATAAAGTTTAAATAAATTAAAAAGCCAATTTTACACAATTTCCTAACAATAGACTAAAATCATCTTTTTATTACCATCAACATCGATAAAGAACTCGAAAGAAAATAGACAAACCTTTAAAAGATATAAACGATAGACCTATTTCAAGGTCTCAGCATCTTTCATACATGCATCTTTCACCAAATTTTAATGCGCAAAGATAAGAACGCACGCGGCAAATCTTCCAATTACTTCTGAAGAACAATTCCATATTCTTACGTGCTGTAGACTTTAATAGCACGCCAAAACAACTCACAATTCGTACAATGCACATACTCAAGTCCTTGACGAGGTCCCTATATGTACCGTACAGTTAGTTACCTTGAGAACGAGTCTCGATTATCTTATAATTCCTGCCTTCCGACATCCGGGTACGATGCTCTGAGCTGAACTAAACTTATGTTATAATTGCTAATGCGTGTTTCTAATTTGTGCTGTTAACCCTTCGACTGCATATATGCAGTGCTTCCGTAAGTCTGACTAATATTCTGCTCTATCCTTCGTTAGCGCAGCGGTATGAATGAACGATTTTTAATTCAATAATTTAGATAACCTTTAGTCGTTTATATTAGATACTAATACTGAATAAAGGAATAATTTTTTCTTATCTGCATCGTAATTAGCCTATGGCTAATTGTTCAATTATTACTCTCCCGTGCCTTCGGTACCCAAATAGTTTTTAATATTTCAGTTCGATTTGTCATGAAGATACAGAATACCATTTTTCCTCTATCTTTTACCCGAGATACAGAATCTTACACGTCAAATGACCATAAACAGTAGGTAAACACTATTAAAATACTTTCCTACTACTCCGTTGTGATAGGACATAAACATTAAACAGCCTTTAACCTCGTAGGTAAACACCATAAACATACTTTCTAACTAATCTTTTTTATATGACCCTTCTTACATCTTAACTTTAACTTGCTTTAGCAGACACTATCATGTGTCCAAGGTCAACCAGATGCTGTTATTCATCACCCACCTGTCAGCTGGTATCATCTCGGGCGCGTCGTCTTCCATGGACTCGTCGCCGACCTCCACCTCCACCTGCACCGGCGGTGGCGTGCTCATCTCAGTTCACCTGGCTCCCGACCGACTACTGCAAGGAAATGCACTTTATAAATACATTATGATAAAGGCGAAAGATTGTGAGGATGTATGTATGTTTGTTACTCTTTCACGAAAAGAATATTGGACAGGGTGGATTCTTCCACACATTACAATGATCATAACAAATAGCCGCGTCCAGACCGGCTGAGCGCGGCTCGGGAGCCGCGCTCAGACTTCCTGCTCGCGAGCCGTGGCACCCGAGCTAATTGTGAAAAGTTCTGAGCCGCGCTCGCGAGCCAAGGTGAGCCGGTTTGAGCATTCAGATTCTCTCCGTATAACGATTAACGATGGGAAACCACGTATTATTAGCTGCTGCGGCGCTTGTGTTGTCTGGATATATCATAAAAAAAAGAAAAAAGAAACGAAAACTCTGGATTAAAAAATTGTACCATAACCGAATCTTCTCGCTTTTTTTGACGTGACAACGTCTTATAATTCGATAGAGCCGGCTGCACGCCCGAAAAAACATGACTCATGCGGCGTTACCTCGCTCTGAGGCGTTCCATGACGTAAGGCTTGAAGTGCAAGTGAGAGCGCGGAACGAGCGACAAAGAAGCACAATCGTTGTCACGTTCAACTATCGTCAGTAAACCGACTTTCCAGACAACCAATTTTTTTATTTAAATGATCTGGATCTTTCGAATCCCATAACATTTTGAAGCTTCCGTAAAGTTGTATTAAGCGAATACTGTTTTCTTTATCCATTTTTGATTCTGGCTCGTGAGTGTCGTTACGTCCGTCCACACCGGGCGAGCAGCTCAGACTGAGCCGCCTTTGAGCATCGGCAAAAACCGACAACGCATGGCTCGGGGTCGAGCGGCGCTCGGCCGAGCCAACGTGTGCCCGAGGAAGCCCGAGCGCCGTCCACACCAGCCGAACTATTGGCTCGCGAGCGGGACTCGCGAGCCGCGCTCAGCCGGTCTGGACGCGGCTAATCATCTATAGAAATACTTGATTTTGCTCGCGGTTTCGTCTCCGGGGGAAACTGCACGGCACAACTTGTATAAGTACTATATTTAATATGTATATGTATTAGGTATATATGCTATTATTCCCTAAAACAATTTTGATTTAACTAAGAATAGAGAGATTAGAGTTTGACCACGTTTGATGACGGACAGTTTTTGCAGACCGTAAGCTAAACTTAACAAGAGATCGAATCCAGAACCCCAGGATTCCAATAATCACGCACCACCCGACAGACGACCGCTCTACCATAATAAAATGAATATGATTCACCGATTTCATTCGAGATCGTAAGTAAAAGAGACGTAGACAAATATTTCATAACGTTCCAATTTCTAAGCAAACAAGTTACACATGTGTGTTAATACAATGTAACAGTGCACTATAGTCTATTACAAGATCATATTGTGCTACAGCCAGAAGGCACCAAAGTAATGATGAATCACTCGCGCTTTGTTTAACAAATATTTATCAGTCCGCCAACCAGTCTTTAATCGCGTGTTCATCATTTCATGCGTTTTCTTTTCTTTTATTCCTTTACAGTGCATTCAACTTTTAAATATTATTAAAATTAGTTAAACACGGTTTCACCTGCGGACAAAACCAAGGGCAGTTCTTCCATTACCTATTTCAACCCTTCAAGTGTTAAAATTTGAAAATAAGAACTCTCTCCTGAAACGTTAACTTCTCCCCAAATTTTATCCAAATTGTTGTTGTGGTTTAGTCCAGGCGTAATAATAGATATATTTAGTTAAAATATAACATAGTTATCTATATATATAAAAGAAAGTCTGTATGTTCCAACACTTATAACTCGAGATCTGCTGAACCAATTTTCATTGTTTTGGATTTGTTGGATTTGTCACCGCCCAGAATAGAAGAATAAATCATAAAAACAACAAAAACTAGACGAATAAATATTTTCCGAAAATTTTGATTTTCGTACATGTCAATCATTAGTTGTCAATCCTGTCAAATACGGAAAATAATGTTTGACATTCATGCGTTCAAAAAAGTATTTTGTGTAAAATAATCTAAAAGCGTGATTAATCTATTGTGTGATTTTTTTTAAATCAATTACAAAAGTTGAAAGCTGTTTTAAATGCATTGTGTTATGAAAAATTCATTATAATAGTTATAAATAATTTTTAAAGTAATTGTGTCCGAGTTTGAAATGAGTTTTTATAGTTGGAAAACGTTATATATGGAATGGCCTGGCCATTGGTTTTTTTAGGAAAAATAAACTAAATCTGACAAGTAATTCAAAAATTGTTTTCGAGATTTTGTATGGATTTGAACCATATTTGAACCAAATAATATTATTTTGTTGAGAACCAAACGACCAGATTACAACAAATTGTGATATTAGTTTATGCTTTTTGTTTTGTGTGGTTTTGTACGAGTACATATTCAGTATTACTATTAATAACAATGCCACGTCCAAGAAGATCTGACCTTTCCCATCGAAGCCGTAATGCAATTAGACAACGGAACATCGCGAGTCAAATATCTGATCAAGAACGCGAAATTGCACGAGAAGTGCACCGCGTTAGTATAGAGCAAAGAAGGGCCATAATTCGAGCTTCTCTAACACAAGCGCAAAGAGAGGCAGCCCGTGAAACGGCTAGGTTAGAAATGAGAAATCGTCGAGCTTATCGTACAGATCAACAGAGGGTTAATATTCAAAATGATTTGAATCGAGCAGCGTTTCTATATGATTGCACTATCGACTATAGTCGTTTAGTATGCATTGGTGCAATGGACGTTGTTTGCCAGCATTGTGGCGCATTGAAGTTTTCTGGAGAAACACCTGGTTTGTGTTGTCTTAGTGGTAAAGTGAAATTGCCATTATTGGTTCCCCCACCAGAGCCACTGCGTTCCTTGCTTTGTGGTGAAACACCGGAATCAAAACATTTTTAGCGAATACTCAAAAATACAATGTCTGTTTTCAAATGACTTCATTTGGGGCGGAAAATATCGAAGAGCACGGATAACATTTTTTTTCAAAGATAGTAAAATATTTTTGGAATGTAGTTTGTAATATTCAAGGCCAGATGTACCATCGTATTTGTCTCTAAACTTGCCGTCGACTTTACAGATTCAAGGCCAGATTTACCATCGCATTGGATCATTGCAACCTATGGAAGATGCACAGCATAAATTCTTACAAATATATTTCATGGGTAATATGGAAGAACAACTTCACCGGCGTCAAGGGATCAACACAGCCACGAAAAGAGCGATTCTCCAAGACCTGCAGCAACTACTTCATGAACATCATGCATTGGTCAGGCTGTTCAAGACTGCGTTAGAGCGCATGCCAAGTGATGACTATAAAGTTGTGATCAGAGCAGATAAACGACCAGCTGGAACACACGCACGAACATTTAATGCTCCAACAATCGATGAAGTGGCCATCCTGATTGTTGGTGAAAACATGGAAACACGTGATATTGTACTTACACGACGCAATACTGGGCAACTACAAAAAATATACGAAACACACCGTTCATATGACGCGTTGCAATACCCGCTGATGTTTTGGCAAGGAGACGATGGATATCACTTCAATATCAAAATGATTAATCCATTGAATGGTAAGGATCAATATCATAGTATTTTTTTTATCTACATTATCTTATTTTTGCTTTTGGTCCCCAAAAAAAGTTGTCACTTATAATTTAGTAGAGAGTAAGTTGTTAACCCTTTTAGTTGTTGGTTTAAAAAGAATTGAAAAAAAAAAGCTTTTCTTACATTTTATCTTCTAAAATATTTATTTTACTGTATTTGTTTCAGGTGAGGAAACTAACAAGAAAGTTAGTTCGACGAATTATTACGCATATCGTTTGATGATTCGTATAAATTCTGACAATTATTTGTTGCGATTTCGTCGACTGTTTCAACAATATTGCGTTGACATGTACGTTAAAATCGAAACGGAGCGCCTGAATTTCATTCGATTGAACCAAGCTAAATTGCGTTCGGAAGAGTATATCCATTTACGAGATGCAATTAGCACTGAAGGAGATGCAGAAAATGTTGGCCGATTGACTATTTTACCAGCGACATACACAGGTAGCCCACGTCATATGCATGAATATGCGCAAGATGCAATGACTTATGTTCGTCATTATGGTCGGCCAGATCTATTCATTACATTTACATGTAATCCGAAATGGATGGAAATTGTTCAACTGCTTCTTCCCGGACAAACATCAAGTGATCGGCACGACATCACCGCACGTGTTTTCAAGCAAAAAATCCGGTCACTGATGAATTACATTGTTAAACAACACGTCTTCGGGATTACTCGGTGCTGGATGTATTCAATCGAATGGCAAAAACGAGGCTTGCCGCATGCACACATACTAATTTGGTTAGTCGAAAGAATTCGGCCAGATCAAATCGATCACATCATATGTGCGGAGATTCCTGATCCTGAAACCGATCCAGACCTACATGATGTTGTTATTACGAATATGATACACGGACCGTGTGGCACAATCAACCGCCAATCTCCGTGTTTGGTTGATGGCAAGTGTTCCAAAAGGTATCCACGAAAATTTACAGCAGAAACAATCAGTCGACGGCAAGTGTTCCAAACGGTATCCACGAAAATCGACGGTGCCAGAGTCCCATCACAAAGTTTAATACAAGTGTTTGAAAGAAATAAATATTGTTTTTTTTTTATATCTTTCTATATGTACCATTCACCATAATATAATTCTATTAGGTACATATCAACCATTTATCTCTATTAATATTTATTTTGTATCATTATATTACGTTCATCAAAGCCTGAATTAGTTCAGCTATAAGGTACCTAACACTACATTCATTGACTGGGCGGTACGAAGTTCGCCGGGCCAGCTAGTAACTAAATAAATTATCTCGATAAGACTTTCGATTTCGATTAATAAAAAACCGCATTCATATCGATTTATTACTTCGAGAAACTGCACGACAGGCACAAATTGCGTCATTTACACTGATGTTTTTTTGTATTATTAAATATTAACATTATTAAAAAAACATACTCACAATTAATAAAATGAACAAAATCACCCACTAGATCCGAAGTCCCGGGTTCGATTGCCAAAACAAACATTTACGCGATAGAAAATTATTTTCGATTCACGTGTGATATATCTATACGTAGGTATATATTATTTTTATACGAAGAGCTTCTATTGCGTGGGAGTGTAAATTTCGTTTCCAACGGCCGTTATTCGTTATTCATAACGAAATGTGTAAAGCAGCGGCGTGTTAGTTTTTCATTTCACGCGGGAAAAAATAGCCAACGATATACCTAGGCTAAAGGAAGAATTTATTTTATAGCAGCGCTGCACATTGTAAGACAAAATTGTACAGATAGATGAAACAAGAGATGAAACGAGAGAAAAGTACGTACTCTACTATAGTACTATAGTACCGAGTACGTACTTTTCATTAGTTTTAAATAAATAATCAGGTATGATTTCGTCTAGAATTTAAATTTTATAAACATTAATCAGTTTAATCAAATGTTTGCTTCATACTAAAATATTACAGCTTCTACAACCTGTAGATAACTGATTCTTATTTGGCATTACAGTTTTTGGTCCATGGCATTACTAATTATTGTGTAAGAGGAATATATACCTACCCCTACATAGTTTTAATATTATTTTCAAGCATTATCTTATCAAGTCAACAACCTCTTCAGTCTCCTCTCAGTAGGTCACACAGTCATTGTACTTAAGATTATCGTTATTTTGTTATTTTTCGTCGCCATTTTCATGTACGTGACCGACGCCGAATGGTTTAGAGGTCATGGTATACAAATAAAAGAATTTTATTGTGCGAGATAACGTGCAAATTATTAACAATTAGGCACTCGAAATTAATCGAACTAATAATGTATCTTTAAAAAATAGTTTTACCATAAATGGAATAAGTACAAGTCACATGTTTCTTTGTGGTAATTTTAACGTCTTTACGATATATTCAAATGAGTATGCGACGGTTTGATCTTAATTTTTAATAGAAGTAGGTATAGTGTATACTGTCTCCACAGACGTACATACCTACGGTGTAGAGATGATGTATGTTTATATAATACCTAAATACGTAAGAAATCTGCTTATTTGCATATTTAAGTGCATACTTGTGTTGGAATGCCTATATTACAAGTGCATTTAAAAAAAATAAGGTAGCCTTGTATTTTGGGCTAAAAAATTGAACCAATTAGAACAAGGGAAATGCGCGCCAAATTCCACAACCTCCTAGTTTTTCCACTTTTTTATCGTCACCTCTAAAATGTCAAGGCAACGACCTTTCCGGGCATAAGGCGAAGCAAATTGCGAACACTTGTCCATATATAAATAATTATTCATATGTTAAATAAAAACTTGTTTCTTATTCTATTTCACCCTTACAGTCGTAACCTTGAATGTGTTTATTGAACCGCAAAATGTTATATATCAAGGCTTCTAGGTTACACAGAAGTGTTACATCGAGATCGTGATTCATGATATATTCGTGCATTTCTCCGCAACTCGACGTCACGCGCCTATTTTGCATGAGAGGGTGGTGGAGGGAAACTAGCTAAAACTGAAACCAGCCGAGTTCCTCCATGAAACCAAGCACCTTGTGATTCATGAATGAAGAGGTAGATGGAACTTTCTAGTTACATATGTATTACACATCTGATTAATTTGAATATTTCAAAATTAATTTGGACATAAAGATACTGTTTACCTAACCTTTATTATTTTCTTGACGAAAATTATAGAAAACTAGCAAATCGGGCGAACTTTCCAACAAATGCAAAACCATGGAAATTGGTTTGTGCGTTCTGGAGTTATAGCGTCAGGAAGGAAAACCCGACTTATTTTATATAGTAGATTAATCTTATGATAATATATGTGAACTTAGATCCATAACAACAAGCATCAAATAAAAATACATATTATGTTACTTACTGATATTATTCAGGGAAACTTCAACATGGTTAACAAAATATATCAAGCGCTAACAAATTATGCATAATGTGATGCAATAATAATGTTTACTTAAACTACACATTGGCTATAATCAATTTAAATTTTTTATCACATCTTATAATTTAACATTTGGAAAAATTGTGCAATTATCTTATTAACTTGGTACTGTATAAATTAAAAGATGTGTAAGGGCGGCCGTACACGGACCGCTTCAAG
>CAJQZM010040861.1:0-18435 GCA_907164665.1 Colias nastes | reverse complement strand
CGATCGCCTTTTTTGGGAATGGCATGCACTAAAGAGGTTTTCCAAAAGCTTGGGACTGTGCCTGAAGAGTACGAGCACCGAAAGAGACGCATTAAAACTGGAGGCGCACATCTTTAACACAATGGGGGGGAATACCGTCGGGACCACATGACTTATTCACATTTAGGGAAAGAAGGGCATCAAATAAATAAAAATTATTTCAAGAAGAATTTTTGTTTAAGTATTTGATTTTTTTTATATTTCTCTTAATGTACCGAAAAAATAATACGTTCTCGAAGAAAAATTGTTATTTTTTGAAAAAAAACTGGTATTTTTTTAGTTATTGATTATAATAAACGTTGATTTTGCATAATCGCATTGTTTTATTCCTGTAACCTGTTTATTAATCTTAAACGTGGCACGGTTTTCTCATTAACCTGAATAAGGTCTCTTTAACCTGTGAGATCATTTTTTTTAAAAGGCTATATTTTATACAATTATGAGTAAATTTGATTCCCTTCCATAAATTCGTCATAAGCAATGTACCCTCCATAATTTCAGTAAACAAAAACGCAACATCTAAAACATTTTTTAAAATTGATAAATTAATTCAAGTTGTGGCACTTTTTTGAGAACGACCCATTAGACAATCTTATTTAGGTGTAACTAGTTTGATGATATTTATTGTTAACTTAATTTAAAATTCGATAGTTTAAATGTATACTATCAAAACTCTAGAGGCTTAAGAACAAAAACTCATAATTTTTATCGTCAAGTGTTGTGTAATAATTACGATATAGTGGTTTTAACTGAGACCTGGTTAAATAGTAGTGTGGCTAGTAGCGAGCTTTTTGATCCAAGATATATAGTGTATAGAAGAGATAGAAATGATACTAGATTCAGTTTCAAAAGGGACGGTGGTGGCGTACTAATCGCTGTGTCGAGACAATTTAGTTCACGTAGAGTATGTGGGTGGGAGACAGACCTGGAAGATCTTTGGGTTCTTGTCGATTTGCCCTATTCTAAGAGTAAATTTACTCGGCAAATAGCTTTCTGTGTAATTTACTTGCCGCCACCTGTTAACCGTTCTATGCTGGACGGGTTCCTGGACAAATGCAGTGGTATATTAGAATGTAATCAAACTTGTGAATATTGTATACTTGGAGATTTTAATATGAGTAGTATAAATTGGGCTTTACTAAATAATGCTAGCAGTGATTATGTTGTTCCTGAATTAGGGCGCTCCTTAACTGACTTTATGCATACAAATAATTTAACACAACATAATTTTATTTTAAATCCATCTGGTAAAATTCTTGACTTAATTTTGAGTAATTTGCCATCCTGCACAATCAAACAATCCCACGATGCCTTAAGCAATATTGATGTCTTGCATCCACCCCTAGAAATTGATATATTATTTATGCGTGATAATAAATTACATTTTAACAATGATAGCCCACAATTAAATTTTCGACGGGCAGATTATGATGAGATACGTTCAAAATTAGCACTAATTGATTGGGATACTATTTTGAGTAAACTTGATAACGTCAATGATATGGTTAATTTATTTTATGCAAATATTCAAAAAATAATACGTGAATCGGTGCCCTTAAAAAATAAACCAACACATAAATATCCGTCGTGGTATGACCGTTCTTTGATAACTTGTTTAAAAGAGAAAAATAAATTAAGATGGCGTTTCAAAAATTACAAAAATCCCCGCGATTTATTTGAATTCAAGTTGATTAGTTCACGCTGCAAGAGTCTGGCATCTGCCTGCTATAGTCGATATTTGGAAAATCTTCAAAATGAATTTAGTCGCAACCCAAAATTTTTTTGGAGTTATGTTAAATCGAAACGTGGCGGTACTGGTGCTTATCCGGCTCTTATGACTGACGGTGAGGTGACAACTTCAGATGGTTCCCATATCTGTGAGCTTTTCTCTTCATATTTTGGTTCTATATATACAAGTGTTAGTGGAGACTCTTACAATAACTGCATAAACTCTGAATATTTCTTTAATATTAGGAATAATAGTCCGTTATTAGTGCCACCACAGATCGATAATGATACAATTTTTAAAAAACTTAAATCACTCGATAAAAATAAAGGAGCTGGGCCCGATGGAATTCCCTCAATTTTTGTGGTTGAATGTGCTAAACAGTTGACTGTGCCTCTCTCATTTATTTATAATAGATCTCTTAAAACTGGGTGCTTTCCGTTATATTGGAAATCAGCCAAGGTGGTACCAATACATAAGTCAGGCCCTCAGAATTCTATTCAAAACTATAGACCAATTTCCATTTTGTCCACATTTGCTAAAGTTTTGGAAGCTTTAATTTGTCCTTTCCTCCAAAATCACTTTAAATTGTTCTTACATGATGTCCAACATGGCTTTGTACCTTCACGATCAACAACAACCAATCTTGTAGATTTTTGTGAAACTTTAATTGAATCACTGGATTCACGGAAACAGGTTGACGTTGTATATACTGACTTCAGTAAGGCTTTCGACCGGGTGAGTCATAGTGTCTTGGTTGCCAAACTGTCAGCTTACGGTATATCCAACATATTTTTGGAATGGTTTAGATCATATTTATCTAGTCGCAATTTTTTTGTGGTGGTCAATGGATTCAATTCATCTTCTAAAAGAATTACGTCTGGTGTTCCACAGGGCTCTCATTTAGGGCCTCTTCTTTTCAACTTTTTCATTAACGATATCGTCACTACCGTAAAATCATCGAAATCTTATCTATATGCCGATGATCTGAAAATATCTAAAGAAATTAATTCAATAGAAGACTGTATCAAACTTCAATCAGATCTCGAGAGCATTGCTTCTTGGTGCCAAAATAATGGCATGGAATTAAATTCAGATAAGTGCAACTTTATTACTTTTTCACGAAAAAGCACTAACGTCGCGTTCACATATAGTATCAATGGCACTTCTCTTCAGAGACTGAACCAAGTTAAAGATCTGGGCATTGTTTTTGATGCTAAGTTAACTTTCGTTCCTCATATAGAGTACATTACCTCCCGGGCATATAAAATGCTAGGATTTTTAATTAGAAATATAAAAGTATTTCGGGATAATAACTTAAAAATTTCGCTATACAACTCATTAGTACGAAGCATTTTGGAATACGGATCGGTGGTTTGGAGACCTCACTATGCGACACACATGTTAAGAATAGAACGAATTCAAAAAAGATTTATTTGGCATTTAATTTATTCAAACGGACTGTCAAGAAATAGTTTGCGTTCCTACACTAATAGACTGGCATTTTTCAAAATGACTTCTTTAGAGGAACGGCAAATTTTAATCGATCTTATTTTTGCATTAAAATTGTTAAATAATAAAATTGACTGCCCTCAACTTTTGAATAAAGTAAATTTTCGTGTCCCTAGTAGGTATCCCCGAAAGCAAATTGAGCCACTTGTTCCACCAGTCCGTAGGTGTAAGTTCGGAGCCAACTCTCCTATTCCAAGACTGTGCAAGATGGTAAATAAATATGGTGATATCATCGATATTAATAATACATCTCTCCGAACTGTTCGTAAATTGTTTGTATGTAAGCTTAATGGATAGCATGTAGTCATAGTTATTAAAAATTATATTATTTTCTTAGCCTTATGTTCTAACACCAAAATAGCAATTTATTATAGTTATGTGTTAGTAATGAGACGCAACTATTTATTGTCTTTATTATATACATTTGCCTTTGTTCTCTTTATAATTTAATGTTGTTTTTTCTCTTCTCGCTGTAGAGTTTACAATTAAAATTGTCAGTTTGTGTAATTTATATTTGCATGTTGTGAATACCTATAATTGTTTGTTACATTTAGAATAAGTCTGTAATACAATAAGTCTGTAATTAATAATTAATGAAACAATGTAAACAAACGTTGGTATTTCTAATAAATAAATAAAATAAATAAATACTTGTTTACATCTTTGAGCAGCTTCTGTTTAAGCTTGTTATAATGTCACATACTACTCCTAGCGGATTTCAATAATATTATCCTATTAAGTACATTTGTATTTAAAGGTATTTCCATAAGTTAATAGTCAATTTCTATGATTATAAACTTTCCTTTATCCTCATCTTAGCGTCTTAAATATTTTTATTAGTAAACATATTATTTGCAATAATAAAACTCGAAATCTATGGAATATAGAAATATTCCATGGATATATATATTTTGTATGTATGTATTCAACACAAATTCAAATTTTCAAAAATTCAAATTATTTATTTCTTCCTTTTACAATAGGTCCTTAACTAATTTGTGATTGACACACTAAATATTTATTGCAGAAATAGTTGCAGATATGGGTTATATCCGCAAATACCTACACAGTATATTTCAATTAAGAAATCATAACTGTAATAGTAAGAGCGAAAGCTTCAACTGTAATCCATCAAGACTCATCAAGGGTAACTATAGGCAAATGACTTGAAACAAAAACTACATTTACACAAATACTGCAATAAGCTGCCTTTCTCATTGCCCTTCGAATAGAAAGTCTATAAAATACTCCTGTATATTAGCAAATAGTAGATTGTTTATATTAGCAAAAGAAGACAAGCTCGCGAAATTTTCCACTAAGCATTATACTTTTAAATTATGTTTATTTTGGATAATATCTATTAGAAATTCATACGATAAATCATTTTTATTTCATCCAAACAAAAATAACAACAACAATCAATAAAACTGAATTGTGTTATTTTTAATCTGGCACCTGATGCAAAACCAGCAGAACTACATTATAAATAAACATATATATTTAAACGGAAAAAACAGATATGAGCTACTATGAGCTATTTCAATCTATCATATCTATGATTCCGATATAACAGTAAAGAAATCGCGAAATCCAGATAATTTATAAAACACAAGAAACGTTATATTATAAACAATTAATTAGCTCAATACTGTACAGCACTGCAATAAAAATTTACAACTATTTGAACAGCAAACTAGTTGAAATGTGAAATAAAAGTCATCTTTTGCTTGTCCAGGGGTCGAGATTCCACATAATCATAAATTATTAACTTAATATGTCAGCTTATAACTCACACAAACAAAACCATATTTATAAAATTCTTTTGCGTCAAATTCTACATCTGTTGACCACAGACTAATCAAAATAACGTAGTTGACTTTGGGTCATCGACAGTATAAATTAAACCATGTTTTTTTATTATTTAATTTACAAACTTATGCATTATAATTGTACATGAATTGATCAAATACTTTAGTTTTTGTCACTACTTCCAGCAAACTTCATTTTCACACTTATAAACTTCGGTTCTTGCAAATAAAGTTGTCACAAAAGTATCATGTCTAGTTGGAATTGTTTACAGTACACTCGTGTTCGACGACGTTTCGACGTCCGAACAATGCAGTCATTCCGTTGATTGACGCTCATACATTTCCCGGATGAATGTTTTTCTCACAAACTAAGTATCAAGTCGCACGACCATTTCCTTGCATGTAGTTTTATGATCTCAGGTAAAAAATCTACTAATTATATGCATTTCTCAGGTGCGATGTACCTACGTCCGGGTGTAATTTACGGTCTAATATGAAAATGAATGCTGTAACAATAATTAAAGGCAACAATGGTGAAGTCAATGAAACAATCTATGAAAAAATCCGTATACTGAGCTTGTTTTAATGCGAGAAAAGAAGTAATCAACATAAATTAAAATTGTTTACACTTGTCTATTTCTTATTAGGTACTACTGAATTGTAATTTGTATATTAATAACCTCTTATTGGACTATAAAAGTTAATCATCTGATAACCGTGACGGTAAAGTGTACATATTATGTTAGGTACAATATAAATATCGGCTACCGATGCTACTGCATTGCTATAAATATGTATGAAAATACTTAAAAACTAGTAATTGCTCTAAATCACGTTATTGGTGAATTGGTGACATACTTCAAACAATTACAATCCTGATTTTTAAGGGGACTACCTACGACGTATGATCGAAATAATTCCACTGTTACACCGTACACGTCTCTATTTAATTACAAGCTCATAAACGACGTATTATCAATACCATTTATTTAAGACATTATCAATTTACAAATGAAAGGAATAGCTTCAAGTGAATATTAAAAATAGTTAACGCTTTCGAAAATAAACAATCGGCATTATTCCATCACTATGAAAGACAGTTTACACCGATTGCACATTGTTTGATTGATTTACGTATGACATTCAGTAATTATATTATTAGACATGTGTATCTTATGCAATATCTTCTAGTTGGGTCATGTAATACATTGATTACATTCAACAATTCGTGATTATACGAAATAAATAATGCTATTATCAGAGCGTTACCAGCATGCGGTAAAACAATAATTATTATTATATTTGATTTTATAATAATTCAGTAACTTTTTAAAAGATGAAACACGCATCTAGATAACGGTGGCTGTAAAAATTCTATAATTGTATTAGAAATTTAGAAAATGAAGATTAATATCACAAGATTGTATTTCTAACACATAACTTGAACTACAACCTGTTTTGACGATGTTAAAAAAAATATAAGTTTTTCAAATTTTAAGGGCAATAGGCTATATAATTAAGAAATTTAATCTCCTTTCAAATTAAGACGCATATATAATTTATTATTTTATTGTAGAATATAAAGCTGATCTTTTTAGTAGGCGAACGATTCCGACTAAACGACCGATGGCCAATAACGTACATATTTCATTTTTATGTCATTTATTTAATCATATTAGTAGCAATACCAGCTTGATCGTTTTTGATGTGATAGAATTAATATGGTTATTATAAGGATTTTATTTAATTGAATAAACGGGTTACAGGTGGCCACTTTCTCAAGCGGCTGTGGTTCTAAATGTTTTATTATTATGACTAGCTCTCCGCCCACGGCTTCGCCCGCGTAGATAAAGAAAAACCCGCATAGTTAACGTTCCTGTTTAGTAGAAGATCCGAACATAGGTCGACCTTCACCGGCGTGATAATAGAAAGAGACCAATTTTATAATAAATGTAGTCGATTAAAAAATCTATTAAAGATGGGTTTGCTGAAAAAATCCTGGACAGGATATTTTTAGTTAATTATTAAAAAAATCTTTTTATTTTTTTAATTATGCAGTGTTGAGACAATAAACAATTTTGTTATAAAACAGCGCTCATGCTGATATATATTTTTTTCTATCATCCCATCAAGTGAAAGTAAACGGTACGGACATGCCTGTTTATACCTGCCAACCTAGCAGTTTGTCCAGGTAAATATTAGAAAACCCTGTGACTGCACATTCTGTAGGTTTCATACTTCAAGTCTATTATAATTTTTTTTATTATCTTGATAAGTAGTGTCCGACCGAAAGTTCGGTTTCGGTTTCGGTTTCGGCTGAGTTTCGGCCAAAAATCAAGTTTCGGCCGCAGTTTCGGTTTCGGCCAGAATCGGCCGAAACTTTTGCCGAAACCGAAACTTATTTCGCAAGTTCAGTGAACTTAGTTCACACACGTTCACGCTCGCCTAACTTCGTTTTCCTCGGCAACGCTTTGACGGACGCTGTCAAAGCGTTGGTTGACCCACACTGGTGCCTGGTGGAAACAATTTTTGATTATCAATGTTGAGATTGGAACTGGGTGTAATAGTAATTATTATTTTTATATAAGAGGTACCTAAAAGAGACTGATTATTCTTCTAAGTACAAATACCAATCCAAAGTATTAAAGAGAAAGATCTCAAAATACCAATACTTAGTATTTAAAGTAACAGTAACAATTACTGATTTGATTTAGATGACTGATTTTACTGAGAACTTAATTTGAAAAAATAATAAAAATTAAAATTGTTATTATTATCTAATATTTTAAAAATATAATTTTTTTATTTTATATTCAATAAATGATTACAACAAATTTAATATACTGTGTTTTCATTTCATGCCCTAATTTAAGGCAAAATAATAGGTAAAATGCACCAAAGTTCAGTATTTTTAGAAATTTCATACTTGACCACGTGAGTTTCGGTTTCGGTTTCGGTTTCGGCCGAAACTGAAGCCACGGCCGAACATTCGGTTTCGGTTTCGGTTTCGGCCTGGAAACCAGTTTCGGTCGGACACTATTGATAAGTACTGCAATTAATTAATAAAAAATATTTTTTAAAAATTAATTAAAATGTCCTGTCCAGGATTTTTCCAGCAAACCCATTTTTAATACATTTTTTAATAGACTAAATTTATTATATAATTGGGCTCATTTTATTATCACGCCGGTGAAGGTCGACCTATATTCGGATCTTAGACCATGTACGATATTCTGGAATATCCAATGTCCTTTGTCAGGTTTCAAGCTATCTTGGTACCCAATTTGAACCAAATCGGTTCAATGGTTGAGGCCTGAAGAAGAGACAGACAGTTACTTTCGCATTTTGCAATATTGGTTGCGATATCGTTTGATAATGAAGGCGGTAATTTCAATGTTCAAGTTTATATTTCAGCAGGTAATTTATTTGATAACTAACTAAAGTTAATTAATTTATTTTAACAAAGGATAGAATTGATAGACTTTAAATTATTATTATAAAATTTTTGAGTAAGTAAGTATGCAGAGGTGAGAGCCAGACGAGAATAAACACAAAAACCGGCCAAGTGCGAGTCGGGCTCGCGCACAAAGGGTTCCGTAGCAGCAAATATAATAAATTACAGTTAAATCAACCTATCTCAAAAACTATAAGAGATACTTTGATCAAACCAAAAATCGTTGAAAGAGTTAATTAGCATGCATCACCTCTATTTTTTTTAGAATTTTATACCCCGTAGTTATAAAAATAGAGGGGGGGGGACATACTTTTTACGACTTTGAGAGCTGATATCTCAAAAACCGTTCACTTTAAGAAAAATGTTTTTTAGAAAACTTTATATCATTTTAAAAGACCTTTCCATTGATACCCCACACGGGTATGTACATCGAAAAAAAAAAATTTCATCCCTCAGTTACATGTATGGGGGGGCCCCACCCCCAATTCTTTTTTTTACTATTTAGTGTCATATTTTTGTAGCGGTTCATACAACACATATTCCCATCAAATTTCATCACTGTAGTACTTATAGTTTCCGAGTAAATCGGCTGTGACAGACGGACAGACGGACAGACGGACAGACGGACATGACGAAACTATAAGGGTTCCGTTTTTGCCATTTTGGCTACGGAACCCTAAAAATCGTAGTGTAGTTCTTGGATTGGCAACAATTATGTAACTCGCAAAAAGAACGCAAATAAATAAAAACGATATTTGTTTAGCTACATAATCTACAACATAAAGCGTGTCTAAGTTCATTGCATCGATAAAGTTATTGTATAAAAAGATACGGATCCCTACATATAAAATGTGGTATTCATTAGAATACATTTTTCTTTAACAAATATTATAAGATGAAAATTTATTCAGTCACAATCAATACAACCATTTAATAGATTCGGTTCATTAACACAAACGATGGAGAATAATTACAAATTTACATAAAGAAAAAGCATTAATAACTTATTTAAATTTTACCATAAAATTTTCAACATCTGGGTCAAAAGCCTGGTTTTGAGTGAAAATGGACGACCTTGAAGATGTAATTTCAAGTTCATACATTAACTACAGATATCTCATAAATATTTTGAACATAAAAATATATTATCTGGGAACATGTTTGGAAAGGTCTATAATTCATTCATTAGGGCCCTTATTAATATAAAAATACCGTTACATTAGTAGGTGAAGTATCGGAATAAAAATGTTACTATCTTGGAAGGCATGTAAAATTGAAAATAATTATATTTTCATTATTTTTCCTATAAAATGTTAAAACAATGTTTCGCTTTTTTATCTCGTCATTATCGAGCCTAACATTTACTTACATTAATTATAAGAATTGATGTAATTATCTTAGGATGTTAATGAAATTTGTTTTGGTCAAAATTAAAGGTCAATAGCACTGACAAATCGTAGTTTATTTGTCAGTGCTCGCTTCTACTTATGTTAGATTCTGAATAGATATAAGTCTAAGGCCCGTTATATAAACTGTTAATTAAACTTAAGTTCACCAAAGCCATGTGAATACTTAAACTTTGGTTTAAACCTTTTTAGTAATGTCAATACGATAACCTATATCATTTCACATAAAATTCCGTTAAAAATATTATTATCTTAAAGACAAAGGCATAATGAAATGACATTATAGCAATAGACATAACGCGACAGTTTCGACTGTACTACCTAATATTAAGTATTCTGTGACTGTACATTGAATATGATCTATTAACAGTTTAAACTATTTTTCTTGGTTTAAACTACAATTGATATAATGGGCCTTAGCAACAATTTACAATACTATATAACGTTACGTTTAAATACAGAAGAATTGCATTTGCAGGATTACTACCTTTTTTTTTATAGTGGGGAAATCTTCCAAAGATACCCACGGCCCCCGGGGAAGGAGCCGTGGGTTATGTCGGATTCTTACCGACTAAAACCCCACTGTGTTCCGTCGAGCCGCTTTAATGATGGGGCCGCGGGTATTGGTTGGAATTCTTCCGCGACTGCAGGATTACTACCTATCCACTTCTTATTTATTTTTTCTAATTGGGCCACTTTTAATATTCCGTTCACATTCTTTGGGAATGATTTATTGACTTTTCCCATTTAATAATATTTTATCGTGTCGTTTTTATATGAAATGTTTTAAACGAGCTGTCTGATTATGACATACAACGTTTCGGCAATCAACATACATAATATTTTGAATATTAATTATACAGCTCATTCTTCCGTACGTTATAAGCTATTTTTAGTAGTGTATTTTCATATTTCTTTTAGTAAATTTAACATTCTAGAAAAAAACCCAAAATTATTTTAAGAATTCTCCAATAAGCTACTCAAAAACAAGTTATTTTTAATTTAATATATGCAATAATATGGATAATCAAAAACAACTTTTCTGTAATTATAATAAGCATAACTTTTATAGTTACCTATTAAACCATCTCAGTTGATACTATCAAATGGATTTTTTTAGAAACTCTCAGACTTTTTAATTACTAAACTAAAAGTAATATGAGGTGTTAACCTCATATTATATACGATTATATTACGATTTATCAATAAAATTCTTAAAATTACCGATATCTATCTATTTTTGTATATAATATAACGATTTCATAACGGCTTATTTAGTCCAATAATGCTACAATATAGAATACCAGGACCATACTTTGAAGCTCCCTAGAATTTCTATAAATTTAACAAAGTTCAGATAGAGTCAAAGTTGACTGTTAGAGCGAAAAGATAAGCCCACATACTAAAACATACAAGTATCGAATCTTACGCTGACAATTATAAAATGTATAATATCAGCTGCTTGTGGCCATCGTAAATATTCACAACATATGTTGTACATTTATTTTTGTTTACTACTGTAGAGAAGTACCTATATGTATAACTGGAAGACATCTCCCGCTTTCTATATTGCACCGTAAAATAATTATAAAGAAACTAATGAACTCATATCAGACTTACTGAGTGACGTGAGCCGGAACTTTGATACCACAGTGATCATAACTTCATCGTTTCCACGATTACAAATCGCTAATTTAAAATAACTTGTTCTGTGTTTCATTCCCCTGACTAATTACGTTAATCGTCAGCAATTATTAAATACTTTCGCTTAATTTTTAACAGCTAGTTTGTTAATCATCGGAACTTGAACCTTCGTTTTTAGCGAATGTTTGACCGATGAAAAATAATAATATGTAATAAAAAAAATAATGTTAATAAAAGTAATAGACAATTTGTAGGATGGAAAAAAAAAATTGCCATATTAAGGATAAGTACACGTTTCAGTAATTACAAAATAACTGTTCAGATTAATTTGATGAATGGTTTGTCATTAGACCGAGGGTTAAGTAATAAGTATACCCTCGCTTAACTATAGTTAATCGTGCAAATTAAGATTATGATTTATTTGATTAACACCTTGCTTTATGATTATTTTTTTTTTATTAATTTTTTTTATATCTTCTTCTTCTGCAATTCAAATCCTACAATCTCCTATTTTATCATTAGAATATGAATTTTTATTACAAAGTATTCAAATTTTTTGTTTCTTACTGTTTTTTGTTAGCTTTTAAAAACGAGTATAGACGACTTACCTACTGACGAGTTGACCACTCGTAAACTTTTATCACTAGAAGATAAGAGAACCATTCAAGATAGAAAGAAGAAAGCCGGTGGATATATGCTCCTGGTTCTTATCCATCTATACCTACAAGTTACTGTTGTTCCAAAAATGTAATGGTCTTTCTAGTGCGTGTACTGCATATATGCATATTTAAAAAAAAAGCTGTCATAGTAGATCTACAAACAATTATCCTGTATGTAAAGATGCTTGATCCTATTTCGTATATTTTCTTATACCTTATATTTATCTTATAGATATCTGCATGAAAAACTTTCGCAATATCTATAAGTTATCTGCAACCAGAAATACAAACTTGGTAACTAAGTTTTTTTTTTTTTAATATTTTATTAGGCACAAAAATACAAAAGGTTTAATAACGTTGGCATTTTTTAGTTTCTCTCTACTTTATTATCGTTAGAGACATTTTTAAATTCAATATAATTAATAACTATAATTCATTTACTTCCAATAATAGACAGAATTTACAAATTAACATACTTATCATAAATATTAAGAAGCATCGTCATCGTCAAGCCAACAAAAAAACAGTAAACAAAATTTTATAAAAAATGTTTATTTTATTGCCGTTTCTTTTAAAGTATAATTCATTCGATTACAATAAACACATGTAAAATGCCTAAGGCGGATATATCTCATTTCTCTCGATAATAGATATAAAAATGTCAGTAGAAACAATAATCTTCTGATTCATTTTTTATGGCGCATAAATAAAAAAAATGAGCTTTTGTGCTACGCGTCACTTTACAGTATATTTACAAAATATATCTTGTCACTTTGTCTGTTATATTATCTTTTCTGAAAAACTGCAATTTTCTTGATGACGATGGTTGACTAATTAACTATCGGTCTAACTCCTAATCAAATACAAATACATATTAAAATATTCTTAATAAAATAAAATGTTGATAAAATTCAGAGACATTATAAATTATAATGTCCTTAGAATAATTTTGAATGAAGAATTATACGTTCTCGTCTAGACTTAATGTGACGAAATTGAGAATGTTACAAAAGCCAATTTTAATTGAACGTCGTATTATTTGCAATATTAGTGATGAGTGTGACGACCTGCGATAGAATCAAGCATTTTGCAATTTTAATGCTTCATTAGTTATTCAATAAAGCAGCAAGCTTTAATTCAATAATAAAGAGGTCAATGACACGCATATATGTTTCATATAACAAATAAAATCTATCATATAAACCACGGTTCTATAACCGCAGTTATAGTTACTATTCTATAACGGACCTTGATTGTAGAGATAAATACAGATGATATTATGTGAAGGCATGTTTCTTTAAGATTATTATGTATTATGAATATAATATTATTAGTATCTATGAGAAAAATTCATGCCAAATTCAATATGTAATAAATTTTCTAAATCATGGTGTTTACTTCCACGAACTCTATCAAATTGATATTTATGAAATTTATTAAAACGATAACAATTTTAACCTTACATACATTGGATGTTTTTACTTTGTATCCAGTATAAAAGTTTAAAGTAGTAATACCTATTGAAAACAAAACATGTTCTATATACACCAATCTATATAATAAACGGAATAGGAAGGCAAAATTTAAATCATTTTCAATCTAAGCCACAATCGGAAAAATATTATGGACGTTCTGCGTTCTAGGTTCTCGATTTATTCTATCGAAGACCAGACATGGATCACTAATCATTACGTACACTTTACTAGACAGACAGGGTGATGTTTTTATATTTACTGCATATTTAATTCCGCATGTGTATGAGTTTTTCTATCCCTAACTTATTATAATTAAATATTTTAGTTTTATAGCGTTCAAATGCTATATAAATATATTTCTTTTAAACAATATAAAAAATTCGATCACGAGTACCTATTCGAAGACAGAAGGCAGAAGATGCTCTTAAAAAAAATATAAAGCCTTTCCTTTTTTTTAATTTACTTTATTTCAAGGTGCTATATATAGATACTTAGCAATATGTATAAGGAAAATTTGGTATAAATAACTGTTGTCTAAAATATACAAATATTTAGTCCTCATCTGAGAGTTGACAAAATGTTCATTCATTTGTTCATGAATATTAATATATATTTAACTATCGAGGAAGTCGGTAATTTAGATGTGAATCAGAGCTATTACTTTATTTAAAATATATTATTTTACCTCAATTAACGCGTGGATATATTGAATAAATTTAGTAAGTCATTTTGTTTACTAAGATTTGTTTTTGAAGTGCTATCGAGAAAATTAATATAAAACATAGGTACATGCATTGTGGGAAATATACAAACATAATGTATTAAAAATATGTAAATTTCAAATCTTATGTTTTTATTTTATTGTATATTATTATATATAGGCACCTTTATTTATTGTATATTTATTTAAGATTCTTTGAAATCGTTAAAAAATAAAATAGGCCTCGACATTCATAAATAAAATAACCGTTTCACGTTTAAAAGGAGAACGCACATCTTGAATAATATTATGCATATTAAGTGAATCAAAAATAGAAAACTATTTGGTTTAGTATAAAAATAAAACCATTAAAATCGTTAAAAATAGAAAATTTTGAATGATAGAGATTTATAACCTACAAAGTGGATTTTTATCGACTCTAGATCTATATTTAAATTCTATATATACCCAGTCAATATAAATAACTTTAGATATTACTGAATTTTAAACTTACATATTTTTAGAAATTAAAGTCAGTGAAATGTTTTGTAAAAAAAGTTTTATTTATAAATTGCCCAAACACATCACAATATAACCTATTTATTACCTATATCGTAGCACAATATCATCGACTTTAGAATGTTAGATCCTTAAATAACAAAGCTTAAATACAAATTACGTTTTTATTTAAAGGGATAGAATTAAAATAATTCCCAAATCGATTAATCCAATTGTTTTTATTTTAAAGAAGTGAAAGTAAAAACATCCACCTGTGCATGTCTTTCGTATCTACGTCAAATATTTTTCTCGCTACTAACTAAATAAGTTACTGCGTCTTATTTATCTCAATAAACAAGTTTGATGATGTTTAGGTATATTATTTTCCTAATAACTTTCTTAGAAGATTCACATTAAAAAAAGAGCGTGTGTGACGAGTACTCGTGTCAGAAGTGAAACTTCTTTAGCAGGATTCAAAGATACCAAAATCGCCTTACTCCATGACGTGACGGTATTGCCATGACGCGACACGAAACTTTACTACGAAATTGAAATTTTACTCTTAAAGCGCCTAAAAAAGTTTCACTTCAAAAATCAAAAGTGACACAATTCGATTTAAAACAACAACGAAAGAAGTTCAACGCGCTATTATTTTATAAACGACTAGCTGTTCCCCGTGGTTTCACCCGCATTGCTCCGCTCCTGTTGGTCTTAGCGTGATGATATATAGCCTATAACCTTCCTCGATAAATGGGCTATCTAACACCGAAAGAATTTTTACATCGGACCAGTAGTTCCTGAGATTAGCGCGTTCAAACAAACAAACAAACACTTCAGCTTTATAATATTAGTATAGATATGAATGAACATTGTAATTCTTGTGTGTATAATTTAAAACACGATCACTCTTGAATTTAGGCTATAAAACATGTTTACTGTAATCTCACTAAAAATATTCCAAATAAAAAGATGCTTTCTTTGATAGTACCTAACGCGGAATGATGTTAAAACTTGAAACTTTAATAAGCCGCCAAACAGGAAAGATATTTCAATCCTGTTTTATGACTACCCACTGTCCATCACTATTTAAGTATATCTTACGTTTGTTTTTGATTTATTAAAAATAAACAAGGATAAACTTTTCACCTTAGAAGCAATATTCTAGTTTGTCCTGATAATTTTATTATATAAA
Organism: Colias nastes; assembly: GCA_907164665.1. Classification (NCBI taxonomy): domain Eukaryota; kingdom Metazoa; phylum Arthropoda; class Insecta; order Lepidoptera; family Pieridae; genus Colias; species Colias nastes. The sequence continues at coordinate 2,322 of CAJQZM010040861.1, read as the reverse complement.
TATTTAGTCACTCAGCGATTAGAGAAGTACAGTTCGAAATTCTCTGTAAAAGGTCATTTATAAGGAAGGAAAAATAAATGTTTCAGCTGGTTCTAATATTTCCTGTAGGTGTAGCTACATAAAATATTATGGATTCTATGTAATGTAGTATTGGTATTTGTCATATGATAAAAAGAAATACCTAAAATAATACAAGGTACGATGGGATTGACATCGTCCTTTTGGACAAAAATCCCTAAATAAACAAAGATTAAAAAAAAAATAATACAAAAGAATGTAAATCTTTTGAGTCAAATGATAAGTATCGTCATTAAAATTATACTGGTCACATGGGAGTCCGAAATTCGCCTTCGCCTATACGCAATAACAGTGGGATAGTTTTGTTGATAAGCTAATGTATTTGTGTATCTAGTTTTATTATTATTATTTAAATATTTATCGCCAATGAATTAAACAGGCGCGTTAAATCACTCAACGGGGTTTCTATTGTAATGTTGTAAAATTGCTCGCGGGAACAAAAAATATGGCTACGCACATTTTATAATGAAATAATATATATGACGGAAGAAGGGCCCAAAGGCTATTTTTAAAAAGAGTGACGTCAGCAATTCTGACGTCACCATCATCAGAGCAGGCGCTCATACTCGAAGTAGAACGCCTGTAGGTATTTTACTGCCCTTTTTATCCACGTAGAAATTATAGAGAGAGCTCCGAACGCTCCGACGGCCGGCGCGTGAATGTGCTCTGTGCCGTCGGGCGCTCGTATTTAAAGCAAACCATGACTCACAAGAATTAGTTTGAGTGTTGCCACTCGAATTTTTACAATGAATTTTTATCATTTTTAACAAACATTAATTATTTCGTTAATTTAATTACTTCATTAGTGGTTGATTAATGAATCAACCACTTATTTAAAAAGATCAAAGTAAACTTTAGCTAGTTATAATTATTTAGTAGTTTGAGGGTAGTCGTATAACGTCGTTGCGCCGACATATAAGTTCATATTATATAAATTTTAATGTAGACGTGTTTAAAAAAGGCAACATTATTTAAGTACCTATAAAACCAAACAACAAATTCTTCCAATGTAGTTTAATTTTAATTTATACAAAGGATAGTTCGATTAGGTACCTCTAATATTAATACTACACGAAGCCGCAGAATATTTTAAATGTCGTATTATATGTACTTAGGTAGCACCTAGTGCCATTTGTCATGAATCACGAAGAATAATTATAATAATGCGACGGAAACAATAAGGTATTTTAGGAAGTAATTGCTTCGCCAGAACCGATACGGTTTTGTTGAGCAATCCACGTTTAAAATCACTCAAATAACTTGTTTATAAACCAAGTATTTGACTCCAATAACGTACCAACTGAATCATAACATCCGCCCCGGAAATCGAGCCGGGGAAAAGTGTTATGAAATGCAGTGAAAGTCGAGGATTAGTATTCAAATACACAAATTGCTATTGATGAGCAGTAGATTTTTAATTATTTCATTTTATTACGTCTGAGTATCTATGATCGTTTAATTGCGATCCATAAAATTCTCGTTTGGGCTAACTGTCTTGTTATGAGATATTATTTATGATTAATTTTGAATTTGTGTAAATATTATTATTCATAGAAATTTCGGGAATATTGATTAGCACATAGCAATTAACCCTTAACTAGAGTCGTGGGTCCAATGGACCCAGGTTGAGTTTTTAAAGTCTCGTTTACTCCACGGCACTTACCGCAGAACCTCCCACTGCTCAGTACCTTCCTTTAGTACGCCGGAGCGTATCCTGTAAGACAGACGTGTTCGGCTCGGTACTCCTTAGGTAGGTACTGTCCTTTACAGGGGTCCACTGGACCCACGACTATAGATACGTAACTTTTTTATTTTCGTTATTAAATTTAATATTGTATTTTTATTTAGTTTATCGCTATGTCGAATCCCAGAAGTGTATGTGTTGATAACGAAGAGATGTTAGAACAATGGTTAAATGAAGAATTGTTAAGAAATGATGAAGACTCCGATGAAAACTCAACATCTACCCGTATTGCAGAAACTAAATCAGATTATGAGTTTTCCGATGATGATGTAGATTTTGTTGTTGGATAGAAATAAAAGGAAGCGATGTTCATTCTGTTTGCTCGGCAAAAGAGCAAAGACTGTACATTTGTGCACTAAATGCAGGGAGCCCATATGCATAACTTGTGCAAATATAATTTGTAAATCTTGCACGTAATTAGGGATTGCTATTTTTTTATATAAGAGTTTTTAGTTTGTTTTTGTTTTTTCTAGGAAGCAACATACTTTTTTTAGTTAGAT
>CAJQZM010040860.1:41565-68168 GCA_907164665.1 Colias nastes | reverse complement strand
ATTTTTGGATCGATGATGGTTCAGCTTGTCCTCACATAGATACCCTAGGCCAGACTTCGGGCATTCTGCCTCCATGTACATAAAATCCTCGTCGTGAATTGCCACAAAAGGATAGGGTGGAATTAGGACTTTACTATCTTTATTAGGAACTATGGATAATTTAAATAATTCAAAGGTAGCAGGAAGGACAACCGGGAACATAAAAACTATAACTATATTCCTATTACTATAATAATAGCCTAGTTTAACTAAATCAAAATATTCTCTATAATTAACTTGAGGGATTTGTTCTTTGCCATAAAATTTGTGTAATTTATTTAACATTTCTTTTAGTGAATTTGAATTGAACATAAGATGATGCGTACTTTTCGCACGAATAAAACCTAATAAATTTTCTAATCTATGTAATTCTTCAGATATATCATCTATATTATCTGATAAAATCGCTACGCGTTGAATTAAATCGATATATAGAGTAATGTTTAAATTATTGGCCTTTAAATCATTCATAGCTATTTCAATTTTTTCCTGATTTTTAATTAAGTTGTTTAAAATATCAGATTGTTGTTTTATCCAATCTTTACTGAGGCTTATATGATTATTCATTTCTGTGACCAATCTATTTTCATTATTTTGTAATAATTTAATTGCGGTATCATATTTAATTGCATCCGTATAGTCTAGGTTGCCAGAAATACTTTTTATTACTGAACCTAAACCATCTATGAGACCTCTCTTTATGCGATTGGGTTCAAAAGTTTCTAACTGATTTGATAATTTAATAATCTTATAATGCAAGTGTTCGATATGTGAATTATATAGCGAAAATAATCTATCGTGCAAATTAGGTGTTAATGAATTTAATTGATCCTTTACTATGGTTATACTATCACGAATATCTTTTAAATTAATAATTTGCAAAAATGAATGATAATGAGTGACAATTCTTGCAGTTCCAATATTAAATGGTAATATACCGGGTCCATCATCCAAGCTACTCAGGGTGGGATCCTCCGCTTGAATCAGGCACAGGATCAGAGGAAGGATTCTGTAACAATTTAGGTACCCTCTTAAGCCTAGATTTAGCAACAGCGCCATATTTCTTCTTAGTATAGATATGAATAGGTAAATCAGCCAGTACAGTATCGTGCGTAAAACGCGGTGCGGTCTTTTGTCGACTAGCCCTAGGATTTCTTACAAAAATTTGTTGATCTGGATAATACTGTATTTCGGGTTCGCGGTTCCTATTAATGTTTTCTGTAATTTGAGTACGGCGTTCCAAAGACGATTCATTAATAATTTTGAATACTTTATGCATACTATCGCGATGTTCTTGCATATATTGCTGTAAGACATTTTCTGATAGATCGATATCTACAGGATCGCGGGGATCTAAGTGACCGGTTATAATGTCAAGAGGCCTGCACTTCGTGAAACTATGGATCGAACTATTATAGGCAAGAACAGCATACGGCATTAAGTTAATGATTAATTCACCACGTCGTTCAAGTTTTAGTAAACGTATGTGTTCTAATAAAGTTGAGTGAAGCCGTTCTACCATACCATTTTCGTTAGGTGCATGAGCTAATAACTTATGGTGATTTATTCTATGAAGCCTTACAAATTCACTGAATATTTGGTTCGTGAACTCAGGACCTCGATCCGTTACGACAGTCATAGGTAAGCCATGATGTGTACCAAACGTCAAAAGAGCCTGAACTACGCTTATTGCGGTTGCGTCCTTTAAACAATATGCTTGAGCATACTTAGAGAATGCATCTATTATAGTGAGATATTTCTGAGAATCAATACTAAGTAAATCGAGATGTACTATTTCAAAAGGTTTTGTAGGGGGAACTACGATTCGAAATTTTGGATTTACTGGAATTCTATCATATTTCCCTTGACCACATATGCTACACTCATTAATATATTTAGTTACTGCTTCCTTCATTTTAGGCCAAAAGTATTTCCTAGATAAAGATAAATGAGTTTCGTTAATTCCGCGATGGTTAGTTTTGCCTTCATGATAATTTCGTATTATTTCCTGTTGCTTAAAGTAATCTTTGACATTTTGCAATTCTAATTTTGTAAGAACTAAGTCCATACATGAACTTTTAAAATTAGCCTGTATTATTGGAACTATAGTACACATAGCATCAGGGGGATGAACTAGAATTGCAGTTTTTATCTTAGGATCTACATATTTTTTAATTAGTGAAACTATTTCGCTATCAATATTCGCTTTGTTAACATTAATATCTATCTTAGTATGATTTTCAAAAGGTTTTGAAATTATAGGCTTACTCGGTACTCTATCTATTAAAGTAATAACTATCTGTCTCTTAAATTTATTCAACGGGTGATCTGTTATAGGTATATCTAGAATTGGGTTCTCCGCGTCAGTATGAACTGTGACGGTGTCGGAATTTGCTGTAAGAGTACCTGATTTCGAATGTGCAGTAATCGTACTTGAATTTGAATTAACAGTAATTGTATCTGAACTTCTTCTTATTAATGAAGGTGTTGTTTCTGTTGGATTAACCGCTAAAGAATCTGTTTCCTCATTATTAATTTGAATTCGCGATAAAGCATCGGCGTTACAATTTTGTTTTCCCTGCTTATAAATTACGGTGTAATCGTATTCGCTAAGTTTGAGCCTCCAACGTGTGAGACGGGAATTAGGTTCCTTTAAATTCATGACCCATTGAAGGGGCCTATGATCAGTTATAATTTTAAACTTACGGCCAAAAAGGTAAGGACGGAAATATTTCGTTGCCCAAACAATTGCTAATAGCTCCTTCTCAATCGTGCTATAATTAATTTCACTACTATTAAGTGTACGTGAAGCGTACGCAATTGGTTTATCGGAACCAACGGGGCCTTGAGAGAGTACAGCACCGATAGCTAAATTCGACGCGTCAGTTGTAAGAATAAATTCTTTATTGAAATCAGGATACTGAAGAATTGGATCGTTCATTAATAATGTTTTACACCTATCGAAACATTCAATGTAATCTTTAGAAAATTTTATCTTTGAACCCTTTTTTAAGCATTGTGTCATGGGTTTCGTGATTTTAGCGAAATCTGGTATGAATTTCCTATAATAACCTAATAGACCTAGAAATCGTTTAATATCGGTTGGAGTTTTCGGAAGAGGATACTTTTGGATGGCAGATATCTTATCTGGGTTAGGCTTTATCCCATCTTTGCTAATAATGTGACCTAGATACGCGGTTTCGAGTTTAAGAAATTCCGATTTATCCATCTGTATTTTAAAGTTGGATTCACGCAATCTCTGAAACACTTTTCCAAGATTAACGATATGCTCCTGTAAAGAAGTGCTAAACACTATTATATCATCTAGGTAAACTAGACAAATAGAATTTTGCAAATCTCTCAGCACATTATCCATTACTCTTTGAAAAGTAGATGGACTATTCTTTAGACCCATGGGCATTCTTAAGAATTCAAAATGACCATGTTCTACACTAAAAGCAGTTTTTGGAATGTCAGCCGGGTTCATTTCCACTTGATAAAACCCACTAGCTAAATCTAGCGTTGTGAAGTATTGACAGTTACCCAATTTATGTAAGACATCTGTAATATTAGGAATCGGATATTTGTCATCCAAAGTTTTTTCATTTAACTTTCTAAAATCAACAACTAAACGCCATTTAACTTTGCCGGATGCATCTGCCTTTTTAGGTACCACCCAAATAGGAGAGCTCCATGCTGAATCTGATGGTCTAATAATACCCTGTTCTAACATCTTACTTATCTGATTCTGTACTTCCTGCCTATGAATAAATGGATAGCGATAACTTTTCGTATAAACCGGTATTTCATCCTTAGTTCTAATAGAATGCTTAATTTTATTCGTAAATGTTAAGTTTTCTCCTTCTATATAAAATACATGCGCATACTGTGAACATAATGACTCTAAATTTAAACGTTCCTCATTATTTAAGTGATCAGTACGCAAGCGAGATAATACCTGTTTCACACGGTCGGACGAACGTTTGGTGCGCGTGCACTCGTTATTATAAACCTCGGCACATACTGGTCGATCCATTGAAAAAATTACGTCATTACGGGTTGGATTAGAAATTTCCACGATAGCGCGATTGCTTTTCGCCTTCGTTAAACATTCAGAAATATGACAATTACATATAATTTGTTCCGGTATAATAGCGTCTCCATTCTCAACATCTACAGGTAATCTAACTAATTTACTACTTCCTGCGGGTATGACATCCTCATAAAGATTAGCGTTCCGTGAGTCATATACTAATAACCGATTCGTAGCATTGCAAGTATTTAAAGTTTTAGTTTTATAATTAATTGATGCTTCCCATTTATCTAACAAATCTGAACCTATTAAGCCGTCGAAATAATTGTGAAATTTATAAACGAAAAATGTAATATCGTCAGGGTCATTAAATTCAGGAAAACTAGGTAATGTTATAGAATAATTACTACGAGTTACAGCATGAACATTACTTACTTCAAAGGGGTCATAATTAAGAGTAACGTCAGGAAAATATCTCTGTACTGCATCGGGGCTAAGAAAAGATTGGTTAGCTCCAGTATCAATTAACAATTTAAGTGGAGGATTATGAATTTGAATATAAGGAAGTTGACGTTGCGTGTGTAGATTTAATTCTATTTTGGTTTTTCTAATTTTTGGTTCATTCTGAAAATCCTGATCGTGTTCTGAACGTACGTCACACGTTTCATCAGAATTTTCAGGTGCGTCTGTCTGTTCGTAATGTACATAAGGTTCATATTCCGTACAGTAATATTCATTATTATAATAGTTATCCTCATAAGGATATAAATCGGTACAGTAATATTCTTCGTTATCTATATATTCATTATGATTCATCTCCCTAGTCTTAAAGTAATTACTCGGGGGTGGATTACCAAATTTTGACCAATCATGAGCGCGTGCAAAAGGTGTTGGTGGTAAAGTCTTTGTAACGTAATGGCTAACGCCACTCATAGGATGTGGTTTCGGTTGCGCGGGATGTTTAGGCTGTAATCTGAACGTATTGCTCTGCGGGTTATAGTTAGGGGGTGCAGCGCGGAAAATTTGCATAGTACGAGTAGGACGTGCTGGTCCCTGTGGTTGATTAAAATTTCGATTAAAATTTGGTGGCTTAAATTGCGGTCTGAACGAATGTAAAGGCTGTAGTTTAGAAGAGATAGGTTCACTAAAATCATTATGCCTATAAAACGGTTCATTCGAGTACGGCATTCTAAAAGGTACGTGGGGTTTCCTATCAAAAGTTTCATTACGTTGTTGAAGGTATAAAGTGCTTTGTTCTTCATTCACGTATTCTAATGCTTTTTCAATGGTTGCGGGGCGCATGCAACGTATACGTGAGCCTAACGGATCTCGTAGGCCACGTAGGAAAGCCTGTAGTGTTAATTTTTGATACAGGTCCCTTTTTGCCTCACGAGTAGTAACGACTGTTTCATGTAATGCTATATACGTCATTATAGTACTAAAAAGATGTTGACATTTTTCGTAAAACTCTTGAGGAGAGCTACGACCTTGCGTTAATAAGGCTAAATCGTTATAAAGGGCGGTCTCATCCCTATGGTCAGAAAAGTTATTAACTAATACGCTTTTAATACCGTGCCAAGTAGTAGGTATACCGTTTGCATTAATAACTCGGGCTGCGGGCCCAGTGATTTTATTTAAAATACCATTACATAACGCGGCAGTTTTTAAAGTATTTCCGGGATCTTTTTCTATAAATTCCTCAGCCAATTGGTCACTTAAATGTATAAATCTTGTTAAAACGTTAACATTACCATCGAATTCTGGCAAAAGCCTAAGTGCATTAAAAATTTTATCCAAATCTGACATTTTAAATATCTGTATTTCCTATATATAAAATATATTAAATTTAATTAAATTTATTTACTTCGTTAACTAATATAAAAAAAATAATTAATAATCTTTACCTAATATATCTGAATTATAAAATGAATTAATTCGCAAAATTTGAAAATTAATTAATTCGTAATTAATTAATATCTAAACTTATTAATCTTTTATCAACCTAATATCTATATTTGAATTTTTAGAAAATTAATTCGCGATGAATTAATATTTAATTAATAATTACCTACGCACTACAGTTCCTCGGTTCCCGTGAATGGGTAATCTAGGAAAACTACAAATCTAGGGGTGGCAAGTCACTAAGAGAATTAGTGTACTTACAGGATTTTCATTTCGGCCTTTCTTGCAGTATCAATGTTCGGATACCCTTCGCGTTGCGGCGGCCAATGGATGTAAGTTCTGGATCCCCGTCGTCGTCCCTCCGATGGAATAGCGATCCTCGATGCTTGTAGTTTCGCGTTCCGAGAGACGGCTCTCGAGGATTATCCACAAGACTGCGCCAATTATGTCGACCGGCCCGCGAAGGCGCAAAAAAAACCGAAATTTACTTATAAATAATTTATTGTAAAAGAAAATTACATTATAAATTATTCCTAACTTAATCTACGTCCCTCCTGTTCGATGTTGGAACTAAGAGTGCTTGTCCTCCTCGGCGGGGCGGCTGCAGCGTCGCGGTGGCGATGATTGCCGCAACACTCTCTGGAAGCGCAGGTGTGCGCGATGTCGCAATTGCTAACAGGTGCAGCTTCTTGGGTGGCCCCATGCATCCTCTAATCTTATATGTAGGTACGTAACATACGTTAAAATAAATAGAAATTAATTGCATATAACTTGTTTATTATATGGGTACATAATAATTTAGATAGAAAAAAAATTGAATACTTCGTATTGACGTAATTTATTTTACTTTATGGCTCTATAAATTCACTATGAACTTAATCTAATTATAAATTAAAACAAAATAATGGCGGTCTTATTTCTAAATAGCGATTTTTTCTAGACAGTTATTTTATTATTTTAACATTTTTTACTTTAGCAAAGTCTATTCTGTGAAATGACGAATGATTAATAACATTTGTACGTTTAATAAATGAAATTATTCTGCTTGTTTTAAATCCGTAGACTTTAATAAATTCTTTGAGACGTTGATGATGAGTAATGGAATGCGATATTAAGTTGTACAAGCTGGAATCATTTTTGGTGAATTAATTTTGATTATGTTTAATCTATTTGGATTGAAATGGACTTTGGATTAACATGTCTGTTCTACATTATAATATATATAAAGCAGTATAATATTAGGGATCATGCAATTATTTAAGTACCATTAAGACTCTACAATTTTAATTACCGCCTATTTATTATTTGTACCGCTTCATTGTTTGTGTATTATTTTTGTTTGATTTTGTTTTGTTTTGTGTGTGCAATAAAGTGTTTTTTTTATTTATTTAAATTTATATTAAAGCCAAGAGTAACATTAAAAAGGTAGATTAATATCATAAATATACTTATAGGCAAAAAATTATCTTCTCTCCATTCATGCCATAATAATAATTGGCAATCGAAACATTCATATTTTCTTCCAAATCTTACTTTGTATTTTCTATACCTTACTACTAAATGAAAAATTAGGAAAATTGCTCAGAAAATTGGAGAATTACAATAATTGGTACATCTATGTAAAATTCACGGTTTAGACAAGTTGTTAAAGACGGCCTGTCTTGTCTTCTCGTACTGTCGAGTTACATTGTGAAGTCCCATGTCCCCAAGTGGGGTAAGGGGCAGATGCATTATACATCTGTTTCACTGATCGATTTTCTTTAGGGACAAGTAGGTGATCAGCCTTTTGTGTCCAACCAGACCCAGACATTTTTTTTTCTTCGTCTCCACCGGGAATCGAACCCAGGACCCCTCGGTGCTACGCGTCGCTCACGCGTCAACCACTGTACCAAGGAGGCGGTCGAATTTCGTGTCGAGTTACTTTAAAACATTGTAATTACGGAATTACCTACAATGTATTAGCTTTTTGCCCGCGGCTTCGCCCGCTTGATCAAAGCCTACTTATCTCCAGACACAATAATCATACCATAAGATCCCTGTATTTCTAATTGAAAGATAGAAACACACTCACATCACTATAATATTAGGATATAAAAATGCTTTAGGATAACAATAAAACGGTTATAAGTCAAGTGAAAAATGCTTGCAATAGCAGAAAATTTGTATGAAAAAATATGAATTCACAATGAAATGACCCCGAGCTATATATGTTTGCTAATCGACTAACTTATCATACTGCTGTAAAACACACACCCATCAAATTTCCCTTGAATGTATCACTCCATTTATGTAATTAGCTTGTACTGGTTAGGGCTGGCAAAAATGTTTTATGAAAAAAAAATGATACATGTTATATTAATGATATATAGTAACTTACTGCGGGCATGATTATGACCATTGAATTCTCGTTGTTGTTGTAAAGGAACAATAATTGACGTAAATTAAAATCAAATGAATGGAAATTAATTATTATCTCGTTTATTGCATGTCGTCGAGCCCGTTTTACATACTGTACGACGTACACGTATCTGTGAAGAAAATCTTAGAAATAAATAAATAAAATTATTCCACTTTATAAAATTGGGGTACATTCTCGGCCAGAATGGAATTCGTGTGATTTTAGAAACAATAGACAACAATTAAGTACAAAATTATTGGAAAAAAATTGTAATAATCTGTTTCTGTATAATTTAATCGCGCCAGAACAATGCTACAAAATGTCAGTGTAAGGGCGCGTTCCCACCGGGTCGTGACGACAGATAATCGTGTAGTTTTAAGTGTCGTGGCTTATATGTTTAAATGGAGGTGTTCACATTTAGAACGACACAATTTACTGTCGTCTACGACAGTTTTTGCAGTGACGACACTTTGTCGTGACAGTGGGAACGGCAAGCACGACAGTCGTAAAACGATAAAAAAATCGTGGACGGCAACTCTATGTAGACGAACACGTGTTTTCCCTTCCCTCTCGCACCCGCGCACCCCTCGCGTCTGTACTCGGTTTGCTTTTCCCAACCCAAGCGAACGCAGAGGCGACTAGATTTGTAGCTTGCTGATGATGCGAGCGATCTGAGCGATCCAATGGGAACAGCTAGATACGACAGTCGCTAAACGATAAAAAATGTTGACGACAAACAATCGTTATAATGGGAACAGGTAGAGACTACAGTCGTCGAACGATAAATTAGTCGTTACGACATAGTGGGAACGCGCCCTTACAGGGAGTTAAAATACTAAAGGCTTTATCTACGACTTGACCTTTAAAAGTCACCTTCTTTATACAGTCGTAATAGAATTGAAACGAAACATGACACGATTTTTTAAACGTTACATAATTTCACCAGGCATAATTAGCATTTAATGTAGGAATATCAAAATAATAATTCAAACTGAAATTCTCTACCTTAGTTGGGTAGAGAATTTGTTGTTTAAAAAATTTTGCAAATAAATGAAAAATTTTGAAGAAGAAAAATAATAATGTTGTTTTCTCATAGGTATCAGACGATTATTTTATGTATAAATATGTCATGGCTAATGCTATCTTTGTATATTTAATTTTGGTCCCTGTTGTATATTGTTATGTACTGTTATAGGAGAAGTGATTATGACATAAATTTTCCACCAAAAATACGTAAACATTCCCCTAGTTCACCCCTAAACGTCACGCCCACGGTATCGTTGCATGGAAATCTGTAATTTTGGATCGCATGTTTCGCCAAGGACGCGATTTTGTTGCTTTTTATTAATGGTGTGTTAGCCCTGTATGATTACATCGTTAGAATACTTGGATATTTTGGTGATTTTTTGTTAACTGTAAAGCGAGCATTGGCGTTATAAATGAATGAACTTGTTGGGTGATTAGATAGAATCGGGAAATAGTGAGTTTTCAAAGAACGGTTTATTCCAAAGATTACTTACAATATTTTTTACAATTTTTCAGTACTTGACTTTGACTCAGTTAATTAGATAAACTTTGGCATTGGGAGAAAAAAAAATACATGTAAATTTCTATAAAACTATCAAAACATACAGTAAAATATTTAATCAATTTTGTGCGTCAGCTTACAAAAAACACAAAGATGGTCAAGTTAACCTCTATCACAGAATACATAATAGTAGCTAAACGCTACAGAACGGACACTCTCCGCCTCCCACCAAAATTAAACACTTACCTCACCCCGCACGATCAGGCTAAAAATGGTCCACATTTTTCTGCAAGGACGATACGCAACGAAGATTGACAACATTAATCAAATTGACTTAAAGTAATTTTATTATTTTGGATTTGTGATTATCGTTTTTCGTAGAAAATGGTTAGATATTGTGCTGTTTACGGATGTATTTCATCAGAAAAACGCGAATTTTTTTTTACGCTAGTCACAAATGTGCCAACCATAAAGCGTTAACACACACATTTGCAGTCTCTACAGTGTGACTGTCAAAACGGTAATTTTGTATGGAGTGTCCGGGGTGTGCCTCTATTCTAATTGAAATGCGTCAAAAAGTATGAAATTTTAACGTTACAACAACACAGCCAACTAAGTTTTAAAAACATTTCATTTGTAAATCTTTTATCGAAGTTAGTAAAGTAACAATGAGTCTGTAGAAAACTTTCGCTTCTTGAAGTGTACGAGAATGATAAACAAAAACTTTAATGATAAAATTTAAGTTTCGGATTTTAAAGTGAGAACACAGTTTGCATGTTAACTAGTTTGGCTGAAGCGTGATTCGACTGTTTAAATATTTAAGTTAATTTTTCAGAAAATGTCGGGCTTGTGTAGCTTTTTCATATTTTTTTCGTGTTCACCATCAAGTATTTATTATTTATTTACTTTTGAAGTGAAATTTTTTTAGGTGCGTTGAAAGTAAAACCTCATGTCATGGAGGCGACGATTTTGGTATTTTTGAATCTTGCCAAAGAAATTTCACTTCTGACACGTCTGCTTGGTATACACGCTCTTTTTTAATAGTAGGAATTAGCATAAGAATGCATTTAAAAATTAACGGTCTTATCGCTATATAGCGATTTTGATCGCTATGTAGAGAACCAAACGTACGGAGAGAAACTAAATTGTATTGTTTTTTATAGGTATCTATAATATATTGTAGATACCACAAAATTATAAGAGTTTGTACTATAATTAAATATGTGAAAAAAGAAACAAAATGAATTTCTATTACTTTTCTGTGTTCTTTGGTTCCAACTCATGGAGGATGCATGATAACGTTTTTCTTCACCGCTTGGAGATAGAACGATATAAATCATGTGCAGGTAAATTGAAAAGATTCAATTTGAATTTTTTGCATCCACGTCTAGAAGTCCGAGTTTCCAATTTAAACTGGTTTTAAATTGCTCTTTTTCGTGTGTAATACCTTAAACTGAAGTTTAAACTGTGTTACGTCAGATTGTTATCAGGCGTTCAGAGGCGTTTTATGTAATGTTGCTTTTTATATGAAACATTTAGCTTATTCTGTACTACGGAATATGTCAAGAATTATTTACTAAATATTATAATTAATGTAAATTGGGTGCTTTGCTAAAAAAAATGAACCATTGAAATGCATGTTATTTGCTCTGATGTTTTTTATCAGTATATGTATCTATGTCGTAGACTGAAGTTAGATCTGAAATATAAGACTTTATTATTATGTATTTCACAACTTTGTTTTCATTTATTAATGTGAATGCATTAAATCGAATAGTGTGAAAAGTTTGTTCCGTTGATGGTGTCATTCTATGTCAAGGCACACCCAAGTCTGCATACAATTTTATATTTTCATCTTTCTTTTAACTTTAGAAAGCAAAACGAAGCAGCATTAACTGAAATAATATAAAGTTAAGTCTTCTTTATGTTTACATAAAATAGTATCAATCCCATTGAAATTGTTTACGGTGTTTTTATTAATTTTCGGATGGTTCCAAGTTGGACTTAAAAAGTTCGAGTTTAATAAAGTTGTTCTTTATTTTACAAAACTTTTCTTTATTTTCATTTTACATTTCTGTATACAAAAACAACATTTAAAACGGTATTAATCAAAACACATTTTTCTATTATTTTTTCCTTCCACAATAACTCACCATTTCGAAATCTTTTCATGCGCATTAAAGCAGATGATAGTCTATTTTCACAGACTATAAAATTTCAAAACTACCCCACAGTATTTGAAATAAAAACAGTTTTAAATTGAATCACTAAATCCTCTTAAATAAATTCACTAAGCTCCCAAAGCAGTATTTTAGCAAGCTCTCGCTCCTGCTTTTGCTTGTAACTTAATTAAATGTTTTTAAAAAGCTAGTTTTGAGTTGTTTTAAAACTCGTTTCGCGGATTTCAATTATAAATGCTGTTGCATTGAAACATTTGCTGAAGTGACTCGAATAAATGTAACGAGTTTTGATGGTCATTTATTTGAGTGAGTTTTAGTTCTGAGTTGAGTTTGTTTCTCTTGGGGTATAGTAAAGATTTATTGTTTCTAGGTTATTTTAGTGGTTATGGTGACTACGCTACGTATAATCAGTTTTGTATTTGTACCTTGTTTATTCGGGTTTAAAAGTATTAAACTATAATATGTTTATAGTAGATATTAACGTCTAGCTGCACCTAGCTATGCAGCCACGAAATTTTACTCTTGGAAAATTGTTACGTATTAGTTAAAAAGTATAGGTAGTTATTATCATATACTATATGTGTAACTGAGCTTATTTAATAAATTGTCTATGAAAATAGTATTTCCCATATTACCTAGACACAATATAACATTTAATTTCATTTTTAATTAGATCTTAAGTACTATTAATTAGTTCTCTTTATATAAAACACAATAATATGACAAACTCGCATGTTTTCATGTAATTTCGTCCAGAATTCACTAGCTAACAGCGGCCATTATTTAAGTTGTACCATTTAACAAGACTATTACTTACATAAGATAAACGGAATGTTGTATTCAGGGATCACAAAAGAAATAATAAAAACACAGACATATAAGTGAATATTATTTCATTTAAATGCCATGCAATTATGAAGATACATACTTAAATAGTTTTCATAACACTGTCTGCTACGTATCTCAACTTATATCGATAAACGCTCGCGACTATATTATCTTTAAAAAAAGGAGCCTTATTACTTCTTCTTTCTAATTCTAAAAATTATTTAAGCGTGCATCGTAACTAATAAACAGAGACGTACATAGTTAATTTAATTTGTAGTACGATAATCTTTTAAGATTAAATTATACCTAATATCACAATGGTTCTAATGTTAACTACATTTTACAACAAGTCAACTGATAATTTCTAACAAAGAAAAAGTAATAAATAACTTTCCACTATCCAGACACTATTTTACTTCCACAGAACTTTAAGTCCTATGGGAGTAAATTTCTCCTGCACGAGAGAGAAATCAAGCTGAAAATCGTTGGTATAGATATATTACTCCCTCAGGCATATTTACTGACACGATAGATTCCTGATTTTAAATTCATGCTGCATTTTTCTCGAAAGTTCTTTCATATAATATTTTCGTTTCTATTAAGGTTTTAAAATCTCCGAATGATTGAGTAAACCAAAAGTAAACATACTTTATTATACACCAATTTAAGGATACAGGTAATTAAATATATTATCGGTATCCTTAAATTAATTAAGATTAAATAATTATACAGTTTTCTCTCCATAAGAACCATCTTCGTACTTCAAGGAATATTATAAAAAAAATAATTAACGAAATCGGTTTAGCCGTTCACGAGTTATGTGCTTACCAACACATTTTGCAATTCATTTTTATAAGTTTATATTATCTATACTAATATAATTATATAAAGCTGAAGAGTTTGTTTGTTTTTTTGTTTGTTTGTTTGAACGCGCTAATCTCGGGAACTACTGGTCCGATTTGAAAAATTATTTCGGTGTTAGATAGCTCATTTATCGAGGAAGGCTATAGGGTATATATCATTACGCTACGACCAACAGGAGTGGAGCCACGGGGGTGAAACCGCGCGGAGCAGCTAATATAGAATACAGAGGGCGCTTTATCGCTAGCAGTGATCTCTTCCAGGCAACGATTAAATACTATACCACAGGTTTATCTAACCACATGAAACAGTTAAGTTTCAAACGGTAATCCACATGTAATTCCCAAACATCACAAGATGTAATGTACGTTGATTGAGCGCTAATTATATTTTCCATAAAATAACATTGGCATCAATAACACGACCATGCATATTCAATTATTATTCAAATTAGTGTGCGTCCGTCGTTTCAATTTATCATGGAGATGTGTATTAATTCGTATTTATAACTCTTAGACTATAATACATTGGGAAATAAGCAACACATTCTTCTGCAGAAGAATGTGTTCCTTGTTTTTTTTAAATACATGTAAAAATATGCAATTTCACCAAATAATTTATCTTTTTCAAAGTTTAAATTTCTTCTATCAACATACCATACGACTTAATTTTTTTCAATATCATTGTATTTACAATAATCAATGATAAATATTAAAATTAATTATATGTTCTACGTGTTATGTGAGTTTAATTGAAACTTTTCTTGCCTTTTCTTATTGTCTCTATCTCTCTTCTTTTACATATCCATCTCATGCACCAAAGGAATAATTATACATGTATTGCTTCCAGTTCTAAAAGCGGGTTAATTAATTCAACTTGTTAGTCTTGTCGAGGCGTGTACGGTGTATATTGTGTCGTATATCTGTTTACAGCCAATTACAGCTTCAAAGACTTTGATAAACATGTAAAGGTTTGCAAAGGATCGTGATGTTTGGGCAAATACCTATTGTTGAAAGGTGAATAAAAACTGTTGAGAAAAAGATGAATAAAAAAAAATGTAAAAAAAGTTTTTAAATTATGTACTTTTTTTGTTAGTTGCTAATGAAATAAATCTAATCTCGATTATTATGCATCGGATCTAACCAATGCAATTTTTCTACTAATATTTTATAATTATACACTTCGATGGTTGTTTGTTCATTGTCCAATCACAAAAACAGTTCGATCGATTAAGATAAAAATTAGTCTACGGATAATTTATATTTATCTGAAAACACAAACACATCACGTTTATCTTACTCTAAACGCGAAATAGCACATAAAGTATGTTATACATTACCACATTCGAAACCGAATACACAATAAATCATTTACTTACCTCAGAACTTATGTAACATTAATTTGTAGAGCTTGTAACTTACATGTACCCATTGTGTAGTGTAGTTAATACTGATTTTGGAACTATGCCGTTGCATAGCCCATTGTTGTGCGATTTATTGACACTACATAACCTAGTTTCACTCAGGTAGTCGGAAAGGGCTTGATTCAATTAATTCTGAGTTGTAAATACCCATATAATATGACTCGCTACACTGTTTAGATTGTAAGAGTAGACAAAGGAGTGGTGGGTCGCCTGATGGTAAGTGACCTTACATTTACGTTAATTTTTAAACATAATATTAAACTTGTAAAAACAGATTGTACGAAAAAATCTTACATATTTTTATGCAGTCACACCTAAAGCTGAACCTACGCTTTTAAAGCTCATGTCTCAATTATATACTTTAAATTCACAAAGGATAAAACAAAACCTCAAAAACATACACGTAGCATTAATGCCATTTCATTTAATTATCGAGTATAGGTTTCAAATGCAATTAATTTTGTGATTGTAGCTGCATGCACGAGTCGCGTAGAGCTTTGCTACGAATAAATTCGTAGGCCATAGCACATTCTACGATTGTCCGACAAAAATCGACCTTTCACTCTGACGACTCTCATCTGTGTTCCACTGCACGTATCGCGATGAAACATTTGACAAAATTGCATTGTAGTAGGAAAATAATGATATACGTATGTACGCAGTATTTGGATAGGACGCTCTAAAATACGTGCAAAGAATCGAGCCATTGTAGTCATAGCATAAAGTTGTTGTTATATCATTTTTATTTTAACTTCAATTTTCTAATTTATCAATAATTAATCACAATTACGATAGTAGATATACTTTATTAAAAAGCAATATCACTGCATGAATAATTACATTCACTATTAAATAAATAAGACTAGAAAGCAGTTAATTTATTTGATAACCGTTTATTGAACTAAAAATAACAACCAAGGTGGGTGTACCATGGAAGGCCACTCTAACAATTAAACAGTTATTATTCGTTTATTTACTGGATAAATGAAATTAACAAATATTTAAGTAATACTTTGTTTTATTACATAACATATAAACCACTTTTTTAAATTTCAGATTTGATCAATATTGATTGAACTTAAGTTTCATAGAACTCTTCCAAATGGCCTTGCTAGAATCAAGGCTCCTTAGAAGGCCATTATAATAAATCAGTCATTTAACACTAAAAGTTAATAAATAGCGAATAAATCTACAATAAAAAGAAGTGGTTTATATGTTACGTAATAAAACAAAGTATTACCTAAATATTTGTTAGTTTCATTTTTCCAGTAAATAAACGAATAATAACTATTTATTTGTTAGAGTGGCCTTCTATGGTACACCCATCTTATTTTAACGCCGCCGATTTCCGATATCAATGAAGCGAGGGACCGTACTGCCAAAATAGTGGCGCGAGCGATTCGCCGCCGCGTCTGTGATTTCTAGTTCGATAGGTGTTTGTGTAAATAGAAGGAATTTGTCATCAACACTTTGATCTATCATATACACTATCTGCATTTATCCCCACATTAACACAATAGTGACAAGGGTCAATTATTACAAAGAGAAATGACAAAGCGAAATAAGTGTAGACTTAATGAATATACACGTAGTCATAATGAGCTTTATGCTCCTCGCTTATAAATTAAAACGGCTTCATGCATCACGAGTCTAATTAGCAGGTAATATGGCTTGTAGGTGACCTAATTATATAGGTTAAAGATTTTAACACATTTACAGGAAGTTGTTAAATGACATATTTCTTAAACGTTTTATGCAATTTTATTAGTATTAATGCGTTCGTAAATTATTTATGCGTGCATCTATATGTATCACTAAGTTTTTACATGGTTTTGCCCAAATTTCCATGGGAATGAAATGTTTCACCGCTTTAAAAAGTAGCCTCTCTCTTTAGCCTATAAAATCGCTCCATTCGATGTAATAGAAAGCTACACAAATAAATATACTTTTTTATGTAAGAATAGTAAGAACATCATAAAACATTGTCTTATAGAATTGAAGCGACAGATATATTAACGTGAAGGGTACACAATTATGAACTTTAAAGTGAATATAAATAATGTTTGTTTTGTCAGCTACCGGGTAGAAGGTAGTTCACTAAAGAGATGCTAACTCAATTCAGTTTAATAGAACACCGGCTAAAGATAGGCGACCTTGCCGATATCCTTAAGCGATTTAGGTTGCTGTTGCAGATAGGCGTTAGCGGAGACGACTATTGGAAACATCTGGAGGTTTCACTAATATATATTTATGGTATAAAAACTAATATAAAAAATAAATAAAATATTTATAAACCTATTACCGTACGTATTTCACAAATTGTATGAAACTTTGTTGTGAATATTTATGGCTGTTTCCAGTTTGGATAGTTTAGCTATTTACATTGTACATATTTCATAACGTCTATTTTAAGCATTGATAGCGATACAAGAGAATTTCAAGTATTTTTTTTTTGTATTTACTTGTTCATTCAGTCAGTCTGTTTTATTATAGTACTTTCAATAAATCGTTATTCACATCATTCCTTATTTTTGTTACTTGAATCGGATGTTTTATTCTTTCTTTTGAAACAACCTAGTTTGATTAAATTGTAAGTTCTACATTTTAAGTTGTTTATTTTACGTGTTAATTTATGTCCTTGCTTCCTTGAATACTAAAGAGAATTAAAAAAAATATTACAATAAAATATTATACTATTGAATATTAAAGAAAATCGATCAGTGAAACAGATGTATGCATAATGCTTCTGCCCCTTACCCCACTAGGGGACACGGGACTTCACCTTTTTTTTTCTTGAATACTCGCTCCCGCTCCCGCTTCCGCTCATCCCGTGGTATCAGCCAAATCGCGACCTCACATGCTCGCACGCTGAGACGTAATGAAATTCCTCGCGAGTTGCCTCCGAGCCTGCATTTCTAATACAGCCAAGGTCACCCATTAGTATTCATAACAGATCCTAATGAATTTACGTTTTATTGCTTTCTATTACGGTTGGTTGTATGTTTAAAGTATAAATTGTAAAGGCTAATATTATTTTTTGAAAGCTGGTTGTTTTAATGTGTTGTACAAATACATTTTTGTAGTTAAAGAATTGGAGTAAATGAGTTCTTGTTAGAAAAAACCAATGACAGAAAATGGCGCCTTTTTATTTTTGGGCGGCCATTGACTAACCTCGCTTTTTAATACAAAATAATACAATAAACCAAACTTACTACTAAAAATATAAAAGACGCCACTTCCCAATCTGGCCTTGTCCTTTAAGGTGTAATTTGAATGTATCATGCATTTAATACTACTCAATAATTATGTAATAGCATATATAAGAACCAGAAAGTCCCTGGCCTATAACTCTATAACTGTGCCACGGACTTTCTCGTTACAATGTTAAGCTTTACGACGTGTTAGAGCCTTGTAACAAAGGAAAGGTGCTTATAAGTATTTTATAGACTAAAACATATTTTTGAAGTATAGGTGAGTAGAAGGTAAGTAGGTAATTTTAAGATGTCATTATAATATTAGTAACTACATGTGTGACGTGGTTTTACGAAAATCAAGTATTACATAGCTGATGTGTTATTCTAATACATATTGTCGTCTTACCTCTCGTACTATTGTATAAAAAAATGAATCGTATAAAATTGTATAAAACTCGAGAACGGCTCGACCAATTCTGCTAATTTTTGAAGATTTTTTAGGAGAGAAAATACGAAAAAGGGGCAATAGGGCATAACAACGTCTGCCGGGGCAGCTAGTATAACTATGAAGTTTCATCCAAATCTATCTCGTATTTTTAGGGTTCCGTACCTCAAAAGGAAAAAAACGGAACCCTTATAGGATCACTTTGTTGTCCGTCTGTCCGTCCGTCTGTCAAGACCCTTTTTCTCAGGAACGCGTGAAGGTATGAAGCTGAAATTTATATCAATTACTCAGGTCTACTGTCCCTTGAAGCTGTGAAAAAATCAAACTTCTAAGCCAACGCAATCAAAAGATACAGCCGTTTATGCCGCAAATTTTCGACACTTGCAAGGGAATCAAAACCTACAGGGTGCTTCCCGTGAACTCAGAATCTTGAAATTTGGTACAAAGCAGCGTCTTATAGCATAGATAAAGGAAAAATTACGAAAACCATAAATTTTTAGTTACATCACATAACATATTTTTTTTTAATAATTTTAAACTTACTACCCATTTCCTCATAAACGCGTAGAGGTATTAAATTGAAATTCATACCAAATACTCAGGTCTATAATACCTTTAAGCTGTAACAAAATCAAACTTCTATGTCAACGCAATCAAAAGAAACAGCAATTTAAGCTGCATATTTTGAAACTCGCAAGTACTCGCAAGGGAATCAAAACCTAAAGGGTACTTCCAGTCGACCTAGAATCTTGAAATTTGGCATGAAGCAACGTTTTATAGCACACATAAAGGAAAAATTCCGAAAACCTTAAATTTTACGGAACCCTCGGTGCGCGAGTCCGACTCGCACTTGGCCGGTTTTATTTCATGTAAGAGTAACTAACATAACCATCCACATAAAATTTCGTATTTATAATATTAGTAGGATATTTATTTCATATAAAATATACGGTACCTTACTTTTCAAAGTATTATCGAATCTTCTAGAATCTAGAACATATTATTGAGTAGTCGTGTTTCATACAATGTACTGAGAGTATGAGAGTAATTCGCCAATAAACGCTCGGTCAGCGGTAATTACCTCGTGGGCGATACAAAACCGCGTAACTAGCTATTAATTATTGCGTTTTTTCTCTCTCTTTATTACGGTATAAAATGGAACAGTTGTAATATTGAGTAACATGTTGAGTACAATATACGTGATTGTTTTCATACTATTGGAGACTTCTTTTCTGAATGCGATGATTAAAAACATGATATTAAATGAATGCATGCAAAATATGAAATTGTTCAACATAGGTTCAATGGGTAAGAAAAGAGATTTACCGATTGGCCTATGATATATTATTACTAGATTTCCGCCCGCTACTTCGCCCGCGTTTTCAAAGAAAAACCCGCATAGTTCCCGTCTGTAAAAATGCCGGGATAAAAAGAAGCCTATGTCTTCAGATACTGAAAAAGAATTTATTTATTTTTATTTATAACACTTTACTATGCTAGTTATACAAATTACTTAAAACTAAAACTTATAGCTAAACTAGCACAGAGGGCGGCCTTATCACTAAAGAGTGATCTCTTTAGAATGAGAAAGAATAACATACATCCGTCCATCCTCACAAACTTTCGCATTTATAATATTAGTAAGATATTAGTAGGATGAATCCATGGTTGTATAATTCTACTGGTGTTAATAAATAAATACAATTACTTAATGTTCATTTGTATGCGAAACATATTGTGTGTATTTCAAGTGGAGTTTTAGACTGAGTTTATCTGATTATTTAAGAAGAGACTAACGAAGCAATGTGTGTGAAACACAGCTACCTATGTTT
This sequence comes from Colias nastes, assembly GCA_907164665.1. Taxonomy (NCBI): domain Eukaryota; kingdom Metazoa; phylum Arthropoda; class Insecta; order Lepidoptera; family Pieridae; genus Colias; species Colias nastes. The sequence goes on along the minus strand of CAJQZM010040860.1, from coordinate 47,505 downwards.
ACTAATTGCTATTTTATATTGTTAGTCTTTATTATTTGGTGCGTAATAAAATCTGTCCCATAGCAATGTTTAACCTCGGAACAAAGTCGCCCGTACCACTCTCTAGCCTCCTAAAACTCTTCAGAATTCCAGACACAAAAACCATATCTATCGTAAAAACGCTCCGTTACCACGTATAAGAAATCAAAATAAACAACCAAACACACATTCGCATTTATACTATTAGTAAAGATAGTCTATTTTTGATATTCACACCTTCATAAAAATCCCTACAAGCCAGCCAAAGACACACTAACCATAACCCTCAAAAGATACACCTGTCACCACAAGGTAAGTGCATCACAAATCCTAATAAACGATATCACGACATAACATTGACAAAGTTAGTGTTAAACTAAGCCGGTAATAGGGACTTTGATGTATTCCCGTGGCTCTGGTATAATCGAGTTTGTCACCGGTAAACCGATTGGACAATAATCGAGTTATATGCGCTTACCGCAATTGCTTGTCATTTCAATACGATGTTTTTTGGAATAAAACGTCGTTTAAAACAGCTATTTGCCTAGAAAAAAAGAAGATTCTAGGCTCGGTGATGGCTGCTAAAGACACAATAGAATTTAGAAGGTTGCAAGGTCGAAGGAAGTGTTTGTAGTGTAAAAATTGCTTTTCTGGCATGAAACATTATTATGGGTAGATTCAGAAAACTATGGCCCAGTAACGAGCTTACAAAAATTAATATATTATTACAATTTAACTACCAAAAATGAAGCACGTTTCATATAATGACAGTGAAAAATGGAAAGTGGGCTAATTAGCCTACTTTTAGGTATCATTTTTTTAATGCGAATTTTTAATTATGCCTACTATACAGTGGCGATGTTAATAATTTTCTAAAAGGAATTTCAGGTCTAAGGATGATACGCAATAATATTTTGTTTTACTACGGTCTGAAAATGGTAAGAAAATCTACACACAGTAAATATATGTACACTATTTAAAATATAATCTTAAAATTATAAAATCACTATAAAAATGCTTCATATTATAATAATCATTAGGGTCTACCCCTATGAGTTTAACATACATATACTAAGTGTAAAGCGACCAATGTAAATAGGTTATATTTAGTTTCCAAAATGTAGACCCGTAACACACAAGAGAAGGCATTTACAGTGACCGCTTAATTTCTTTAAACCCTGGATATTGCGCACACAAACATAATAAGATTATCTTGTGGACAAAGAGAATATTAGCCGTTTATTATAAAAGGATCGTATGTTATTTATGCATACATGTAAAGGATTATTATAAGACAGTGTTAAAGTGTATTAATTTAAATTGATACGTGAATTTTGAAAATATTTTGCTAGGTATTAAACTATTAACTTACAGTTAGAGAGCTTTAGAGAAAAGTTGATAATTTATTTATTATTTACATGAACATATCAATCGACTAACTTTACGAATTTTTATTTTCTTTGAATAATTTTCTGATGCAGGAATATTCTAGGATAATTGAATTTTGACCATTTATAAATAGCAAAAATAATAACATAATTACATTATATTAAATGAAATAATGTTGTAACAGAGAATGTGTATTAAAATGACGTATGTAACAGTGTTACATGCGAGAGCACGTTTTAAAGCTTTTGAAATGTAAATTTTCTTACATTTCAAACAACTTATAATAAAATGAAAATTTGCAGACTATTCATACATTATAATATGACATTTACTTAGGATTCTAATTATGAAGCAAATATTTTGTTCTAGATTATAGTTATAATAGTAAGTGAGTATGTATTATTGGAGAAGTATAAAAATAAACTACAAGATGTAACATTCCATACAAAATTAAATATACTAATACATTGGCAGACTTCTCTGCACATTTCACATTTTTATATTATAACAGCTATCGAATCGCAAATTCTATAGCTCTACATTAGACGAATTTTTAGTGTTAACATAATACTGCCGCCTCCTTGGTACAGTGGTTGACGCGTGAGCGTAGAACCGAGGGGTCCTGGGTTCGATTCCCGGTGGAGACGAAGAAAAAAAAATGTCTCGGTCTGGTAGGACACAGAAAGCTGATCACCTACTTGTCCCTAAAGAAAATCGATCAGTGAAACAGATGTATGCATAATGCATCTGCCCCTTACCCCACTACGGGGACATGGGACTTCACTTAACATAATACTCGTATATAACAGAAACTTCATACTTTATTTATTCATAGAAAATTAACTACCAAATGTTCTCAAACAAAACGAATCAATTTAAAACCCAGCCATTTACGATATCTTTCACTCAAACTGACAATAAACGTACAACAATTGAGAAAAGTTATTCCAATGCAGATAAACATCTCATAAAACTTAGAAACAGTGTCATTGAAAGAAATGAACTTTTAAAAGCTTTCTAAGGCTTCAAACTTTTGAATCTCGCGAAGCGCCACTGCAGCTTTGTTCTCGTAAAAAGTTTAAATTGCAGAAAAACAGACAATGTTATTGTTTGCTATGTGGATAGCTAATTTGTTTGTATGGCTGTTAGTGTATATTGTTTGCGGTTTTATGGTGTTTATTTGAGCATCTTACTAGCTGTTGCTCGCATTTATAATTATAAAGGAAATTGCCATGGGAATGAGATATTTCATCCCGGTATAAAGTAGCTAAGTATATAATTTTCTATAATTAGTATTATGACTCCATAGCCTCCTTACTATCTCATCTCCTAACAAGACACAAATTTTAAAACACCTATTATTTTTTTTTAAGTTTCAAACTTGTTTCAAGTAATGAATCATGGACTAATGATGTATAATCTTGAAAGACTATACTACTAGACTACATACATACTCATATAAAAATATTAATTTAATAAGAGTTTCTGTGTTATAAATATCACGCTGTTTTATGCAAATTATATCATTTAACATTCATAAAGAAGAATGATTGAATACAATTAATTAATCGCAAAATGCAAATGCAATTTCCGAAGATGGAAGTCGAAATACTGTATTCTGAATGAATGAAGTATTTACGTAATCAATATTGCTCCAACGGCGTTTATTTTCGTCGCACATTTCTGTATGCAATATATCATTTTTAATAGAATTTGTAAAAAATAAACTGAGGGACTTTTCGCAATCATAAATGCAATTGGCGTTGCGATTTTTACATGATTTATACGAATTGCTTTAACAAATTAATCAACATGTCATGTAATGGACGATCATAGGTGTTATGTATTAAAAATTAATCACTTTTTATCTGGAACTGTAATTAGCAGCCCATCTTCCAAGTCTAGCTAATGAACAAATCACGCTTACTGAGTTACGGGGAATCCAAAATACAACTAACTTTCTAACAGCCATTGTAATAAGATTGCAATAGTCGTAACATAGTTTGAAAAAACTTTTCTAAAGCGACTACTAATCATAAGACTACTAATCGACCCATGTTACGTCGTACTATATTATATTCAATAAAATAAAACTATTGGCAATTTTTTTTAATAGGTCATTAATCCATATTTAATATATAAATGTTTGCAGTGTAATGTAAATTTCATGCTTTATATTACACTGCGAACATTTCTTCGTAAATATCTGTCTATCCCATTACGTTATCCCATAGAAATCCGTAAAGTGAGAGATCAGCGTAGAGGCTGTGTGGCTTTAAGTCACTAGAGGTATCAGTGTCATCTTCCGCTATCCAGGACTTAACGGACGTATTATCTTAATTGTTGGTTATTAAAATGTAGTAGTTAATTTTAAACCGGTTGTGTGTGTCAATTATTTTTTTTAATAAGTAATAACTGTGTCATTAATATTATATTTTTGTAAAGTAATAGTATTTCTAACATTATTGAATTGGAATTAAATTAAATTGAAAAAGATAATAATTAAAACACTAACACCCATAAAATCATTTGCTTGGAAGAGGTGAATGAATCAATGCGGCAACAATTACCACAAAAGTATCTTAAAAATTAATGGATTTTCCAATGTCCCTAAAACCTTATTTGAATATTTATTTGTTTTGAATATTCATTGGGAGCGTTCAATTTGTATTGTCTTAATTTTTTCGTCTCGAATCTTTTATTTATCTTTCTTCCTGAATACATTTTAAAAGTTTTATTGCGTAGATTCCAGACAAAGAGAATAATAAGATAAACTTGACAAAGTACGTTTGAAATGATAATACTTGGAGGAACAATTAGCACTAATAAAATATAGAAGTAAATTGTGTAATGGTTAGTTATATATGTATAGTTGGTAAGTACAAAGGTTATGAAAGAGAAGTAGTTAAATTTATGTACCATACCAATTGAAAAAACTAACTTGTACCTCCGCAGGTACAAGTTTTTCTGCACTAATATCATTAAAATAATTTCATCATCAGAAAGCTGCATTATTAGTACGTGATATATTTTAGGGTTAAAACTTCATTGCGATTATCCCAAATCAACCCGGATAGAGCCAGGAAGAAATGCTAGTATTGAATAAAGATTCGTTGTCTCCATTCTTCTGTATTTTTATCTGAAAAGTAGATGAATTGATTAAATTTAAATTATTCGTCGTAGAAATGTATAAGGATTTTACTTTTTAAAACATAAGTTTTCTTTTTATTTCTCTAGCAGAGCCCATATCATTTTCTTGGTTAATATGTATGTACCAAGTGCTTTCCTTTGTGGTTGAGAAGCTTCGTTGTGCATTTCAAATGAACTCGAGCCATGAAAATGCTAGTGATGTAGAGATATCGGCGGTATCGATGTTTTGTTGGAATGTCGATATTTTAATAATATTGAATATAATATATTATAACATCGATAAAATATTGAATTCGTATTGTCTATTAAATAAACATTCTTTCACTAGTTCCATTTACACTTACTTTTTTTCTAGAGCGTTCTCTACGTGCATAATTTTATTCAAGTTGTATATTTTATCCGAAACGTCATATAGACGGACAAAAGATACTTTATTTGGAACAATACCATTCGTAGGAAACAAAATAAATAAATAAACAAACCAACAAAAGTATCGTAAGAAATTACATAGGTACACGATCTTATTTTAGCCTAGTGCGTTCATCACTTCCAGTTTCTACTAAAAATAACGGTTTATCGATTCACCCGCACATCCCTAGCCCAGTCTACAAGCGGGTAATACCTGTGTGCCTGCAATTCCTTTGTAGATTTTAGCACGCTGTGACACGATTACGGTTAAAGAGAATGAGTGTTGGGTCATTATGACTACGCGTTTCGGTTGACTGCAAGTAATGGCCGAGGTTTATAGTTTACCGGTTTTCATTTACCGGTTTTAATGACGACTCTTGTAGAACTATGATGATTATTTGAAGTGAAAATTTACGGTGAAGGTTGTTTTAATCGATGTAGTAAGAATTTGTAATGTCAATGTGAATTTTGAATTAATCTATATATACATATAATAAAATCGTAGGAAAGTCAAAACTGTACATTGAATATTTTTTTAAAAGAATACATAATCCATGATCTATAATCGATACAGAACCCAAAAACATAGTTTTTAGAATTTTTGTCTGTTTGTCTGTTTGTCTGTTTGTCTGTTTGTCTGTTTGTCTGTATGGTTGTCTGGGCTAATCTCGAAAAGTACTGCATAGATTGACTTCAAATTTTGCATGAATATTACTAACTGGTCGGGACAGGCTATAGGCTACATATTATCAAGCTATCACCTACGGGGGAGGAGCTGTGAACCTTTATTTTTCTTACGTATTCTCTGTACTACGACAGCGTACAATCTAAAGACTCATGTTTAAATGTTGTTTTTGAGTAAGCCATGCTATTGTCTACCTTTACACTATAAAAACTATGTCATTTAAGTAATTTTGGCAGAGAAACAGTATAATGAATCTTAGTAGTATAAAGACAAATTTAAAACAGCGCCAT